>JAVJHY010285230.1:0-21035 GCA_035593235.1 Phascolosoma agassizii | reverse complement strand
TGATAGGTGACGATGAGCCCAAAATACTCGCTTATGCAAAGACCTCAAAATGTTCCATAGGCGCTGATGTCGGACATGAAACTGGCCTAGACTAACGGCGCATTACTACATAGCTCGGCAGATTCGTCGCGAACGTGCCGAACGGCTGAGCCGTTCAGCCAATCGCGATATCATCTCCACCTTTGCAGCCTCAGGCATAGCTTCCGCTACCTTTTCCATCGCGTTGATCGAAACGTGTGGCCCACGGGCACTCCCAGGGTGCCCGTCTGGACGTCCTATGAAATCAAGGATCACATACATTTGACAGAAAGAGTCATTGGTATCCCTTTCAAAAATCAAGAAATCAAAGCAGATAGTATTAAACTCAAATTGTTTTAGCAGTCACTCCGCAACTAGCGTTTCATTGGCTGTTATAATGCCTGTGCAGGTGCGGTTTGACAAGCGTTTGACGTGAGATTGGGCGCGGGACGTATGACATTTTTCTTGCGGATGCTTGAATACTTGCTTCGGTACGCTACCTTGAAACTGTCATTCAGGAAAGTTAGGCTTTACAACGGCTGCCGCAGAACAACCTCGCCAAGAAGAAGATGGCGCTCGCTCACGCGTGCGCCAGGAAGAGCGTTTTGCAGACTTCTATGCTAATTCAAAAACGATTGATTGAACAGAGTGTTATTGATCGGGACCGAGTTATGTGGTTTCGTGCAAATAATTTTTGCGCTCAACTGCAGGGTTATATAAGTAAGTGTCTTTCCTTCGTACCGCTAATAATTTTCCATTATTGTGTGAAATGCCCTGAGAGTTTGCCGTAGCCCAAAGTGCTTTCGAATGTACCATATTTATTCGTTTGACGTGGTAATCGTCGGAACAGGAATCGCTGGTAGTGCTTTAGCGTGGGCACTAAGAAATACCCAACAGTCAGTCTTGTTATTGGATGCTCGTAAACCAGGGTGCGATCAGCAGGACTTTGGAGAAACTATCCCACCAGAATGTGTTGCAACCTCAAAGGCGTTGGGAATTGATCCCTTCGTCGCTAACTCAGGCTCAAGGTATTTCGGAACTCAATCCGCATGGAGAGACAACCATATGAGGCAGCGTTCCTTCATGCGCAGCGTTCCACAACATGGCATCTACATTGACAAGAGAGAGCTCCTCAAAAACCTAATTTCAAAATTATGTGTAGAGATTTACTGGGGCGCACAGATTAAAAAAATTGAATTTGGTAGTCTTGCCCGTGGTGTGGAGCATTCTATCTTTCTCAGACACGATGACCGATCATGCGAGATCCGCGCCCGAATCCTTATCGACGCTAGTGGCCGAAAACGAGTGCTAGCACGAAAACAAGGTCGGGCATTGTGTTTCGATCGGCTTGTTGCTTCCATCGGCTATATGGATGTGGCAGACCATGAAAAACTCAATTCTCCACCTATGCCAACACTTGAAGCTCAACCAACTGGTTGGTGGTACTGCGCTAGACGTCAAGCTGGCGGCGTGATCGCAATATTTTTTTCCGACTCTGCTGAAAAGATTGCTCCGAGACTTTGTGATCCAAATCGTTTTGCTTCAGCAATTAATGAATCTCCCATAATTGGAAAAATGTTTTCTCGTGGTATTACAGGCAATCAGGTTGTGACCCACACTGCATTGGCATCAAGTTCCCGCGCATTGAACATTGCAGGTGACGGTTGGGTCGCCATCGGCGATGCAGCGCGGTCAGTTGATCCGCTTTCCTCTCAAGGGATCCACAATGCGCTTCGCGACGCAGCCCTTGTAAGTAGATTGATTTCCGAATCACCAAACAGCAAAGCATTTTCCGAGTATTGCAGATATTCTTGCCTTGCCTACAGTGCTTATCTTAGGAAACGTGACGAGGTCTACAGCCACGTAACGAGATGGCCCAAGGCACGTTTTTGGCAATTAAGACAAGTCTAGAACTCGTGAACACTAATGAAGTTGAATTCGTGCAGCAATGTGCCACCGCAGACCTCTGCGTATGTTTACTACTGAACGCTTCCCATAGCTGGACCACGCGGCCGTTCCAGAGATACGCGCTGCGGACGGGTGGCACGGCCTTGCGATTGCGCACTCCGCACATTGAGCATAGCTTCTAATCGGTCCGCCAAACGTTCCATTCGCTCTGGATCTTTTGTTCCGGGTTGCGGTGCGGCCGCCATGCGGAGTTCTCGGTTCTGTATAAGAGTCTGTTTCGCAGGTTCTGGATCGGGGCATCCGTCGCGGATCCAACGAACGATGATCTCGGAGCCACGCACGCCTCCCAGGAGTGGCCTCGTTTCCCGCAGACTGACCGCCATCGTACCTTCCGACAACAACTCCGTAACAAGTCGGCTGTCCTCGGGCCGAGTTGCAACGACCCAACCGTTTCGTGGATCCTTCAACGCGTGCATGAACGCGACCACGTTGTGGTTTTGGTCGAACGTCGGGTCCAATGGGCCGTGCCGGACAATCTGGAACCACCATGCGACATCGCGTTCAAATTCTGTTTCATTCCATTTATCGGACGGCCTACTGGGGTTGGGGCCAACTAACTTTTCCCTTCCATGCGCCGGCGAACCCGCGCCCTTCGCTGCCATCCTCCGCAGAAGCTCCACCATTGCTAGCGCGCTGGACAACCGACTTCCATCAGAAGGCGCTGGCAAAGACTTGATCCAGTCCCGCCAGATGTCCAGCTCATCCTCGGTGAAGACCCGGAACATAACTCCGTCTGGCTCAGTCAGTTTCATAAACTTGCTTGCTTCGGGATCCCCTGGAACTATGTAGTTGGAATTCTGAAGCTCCTCGACAAACATGCGCGGTTCATCAAACAGCGCGTTTATTCGAGCCGGCCCAAGCCTTTTGTCGTGGTGATTCAGGCTTCCATATTCCCGTTTTAGATCAATAATATCAATTACCCTCTCCTCCGGCGTTTTTGGGGTGTTCAGATGGAAAGGCCAGCGCTGAATTCCACCATGACGAAATGCAATGTAGCCAGTCCAGATTCGCTTCCAGTGCTCTCGCACACCCTGCTCGCCACTCTCCTCGCGCACCTCATCAAGGTATAGCTCTACGACCTTTTTCGCCGCCGCGCCGTGCCCGTCAACGGTATTGTCAATCGCCACATGTAATTTGTAGAACAACGACGAGTAGCCAAAATAATCATATAGGTCGACCATTCTCTGAAGGTCGTTTGCCTCCCATTCGAGATACAACGTCATGCCGATCAGTTCGGGATAGTAAGACTCGGGAAATAACGATATCGCGGTGTGATAAACCGGGCCGCTGAACATATCGTCCCAAATTTCTGGGTTCTCAGCATATTCCTTTGATTTGATAGAAGGATAGTAGATCCCGGCGCTTCGCATCAAATCGGTATAGATATTCGCATGGTTCTGAGCTGGATCACCGTTACCCAGTTCGTCCATCCATATTTGGAACAGCAAAGCCTGAACTTGGGTGGCATTGCCAGCGGCCGTCACCCGCTGCAACCAACCACCGTCGAGTTGATTGAACGGTCCAAGCTGCCTAATGCGCTCTACAATCTTCTCTTCGGTATTGAAGAATGCTATGGGGTTCGTAACTGGATCTTGCGCAGAAGCCCTCTGACGATTTTCCTCATAAATTCCTGCAAGGCGAGCATCAAACATCTGCTGGCTAAATTCAAAAAAGGTGTGAAGCGGACCGACCCTGCTCGGATCTCCCATAATTTCCCGTGCCTGCTGCAGATATTCTTCTGCAAATTCTTTTGCCTTTGGCATAAAGTCGGGAAAATGTTCGATATTCATCAAAATGTAGAAGTACTCACGCCATGGCAGCCGAGTATATTTGTGACGCCCTTTTTCTACATAGACCGTCTCTCCTGAAGACAAATCTTGTTTCGTTACGACCCCCAGTTCAGACCACGCTTCAACCATCTCATTCTTGTCCGCAAACTCATTTTGCACCTGCCAGGCAATTTCGAAGACTCCGGTAAGGACAGGATCGTTGTTAATCCTGATCCTTTCGCGGACTACATAGCTGTCCAAATCGGTATCGGCCGGGCCAAGCTGCAAATACTGCTGGACGAAGTTCGATACCAGTTCGATTACTAGGCCTTGCGATGAGCCCTCAATGTCCAGTTCTTCAGCTCCAATCGTTTGGGAAACGAAGTCACGCACGCGCCTTAGGTAGTTGGCTTCAAGCTCACCGGTGCGAAATAACGGCAACGCCCAACTGTAGAATTCGCCAAATCGACGCAAAGTGCTTTCGGCGTAGGCCTTGTAGTCCGCAGTTGACATGTCTTGGAGCGGTTCCGGCAAGCTTGGATACCAGTCGAACTCAAAGCCACCATAGCGGACGCCTAGACCTCGGCTCCACTTCACCCGCTTCCTCAACATGCGATAAGCAGGTACTGAACCATCGATTTGTGCGGCTATAGCGTCGAAGTCACTTTCTGAAATCACGTCATCTGGTCGAACAGCAGGCCACCAGTTATCATTACAATCGTTGAAATCGGCCTGCCAAGGGAGCGCCATCCATTTAGTTATATCGCCCGCATTCCAGTCATTGCTGATCCTGAAAGCTTCGCTATAGAAGGATGGATGCCGGACGACCGACGTAAGCTCGATCCCTGGAAAGAACGCCCCACCTTCACAGGCATCCAGAGCGGCACGGGTCAACGCCATCGGCTGATCGGAAAGTGGTAAAGATTCCAGCTCTTTTGCTTGCTCGAGAAAATCAGAAAGTTCTTTTTCGGTACGTGGAAAGTCATCCACAAAATCACCATTACTCCACTTCTGTAAAGCCTCATACTGTCTTGATGTGAGAGTTAGCCAACGATCGGGATCACCTGCTCGTGACGATCCCTCGTCGCCCGAAAGAGCAGGCATAAACGACATGTTTGCCTGGTTTGCAGCCTCGAACGGATCATCAGAAGATGGATTGCGGATCTTTTTAAAGATCATTTTCTGCGGTGAACGGATTTGTGCCGCAAGTGCCTTGTCGGCCAAACTCAGAAGAGTAGCGTGCGCAGTGTAATCCGTCGATGGACTTTTCCGGTCAGCATCGCGATCACGCCCATGCGCTTTGCTAGCCCGTTCACTTACCCAACGATAATCCGAGGTACGCTTCAAAATTGGATAAATGTCATTTAGAAAGGACACTTGCGCGGGAGGTTTTTTGCCGATTTCATTTTCGGGCCAGTCGAGATTGAGCTCAAGGCACTTGTTCAATACCGTATCGTAAGCGGAGACGACATTATTAGTAAAGGGAGAGTAATCTGGTGGTGCAACAAGGACCCAAGCGGAACCTCTGACTTCAATTTCCTGCCCGTTATGCTCGACTTTCGCGGCAACGGGCCCGTCCGAAGTGTCGTCGAACCACCAATCATTGTTCGCGTAACTAACGAGAAACGTCGCGTCCTTGCCGAGCACCGTATCTGAAACGCCGTTGCCTCCGAGAAACAGCAATCGCCCATATTTATCTGTCCGGCATTGTCCGAGGGAAATCTTTTTCTTGTAGCTTAAAAATCGACCTTCCATAAATGGACCAGTCTGAAGCTTGCCCGAGATGCTGGTCGCATCAGGCGTGATGGACAAGCCGCTCCGATCCTGTTTTGGAATTTTGGAATTCCTCTTTTGCTGTGCTAAGGGTGGTCGCGGGCGGCCGCTTTCTATAATATGTTGAACGTTCCGTGTTCCGGCAAAAGGCCACCAATCAGCCTTTCGATTTGCCACCTGAACTGTCCAGGTAATGCTTCCGGCGTCTGCTGTAACCTCACCAATATTGTTGCCTTCTTCATCAAAGGCGTAGATCCGAAAGCGGGCCGCTTGTTTCTTCATGCGGCCGTTTAGATCCTTATATCCGCCTACAGGCACACTGACAGCGCCTGGCGCCTCCGGCCCTATAAAATATTCGTCGGGGCTATTGCCTAGTCTGGCTATACCGATTGCGGGGAAAATTTTGCAATAAGCGGCTTTATTGAGATCAGCTGTAACCATAATTCATTCTCCCGATGGGGCTGAAACCGGCATCTTATGGCACTATTTGCCACGCGCTGGATTGGATCTCGTCGCAATCAAGTTTGCCAGTCGGTCAATCTAGGTACTCTGATCGGTTATGACATAAGAACAAGCCGCACAGGCATCCCGGCCCTGCTGATGAAACCATCGACAGCTTGACCGAATGGCGCAGTTAGGAAATTTGCTGTGACCATCGCCGGCGACGTCAGCAGAATTGATAAGATTACTCACCGCCCTAGCGATCCCGCATCCCTGGTCATTCCAATGCGAACAACGAGACTGGGCGCATGGCGCTGAAAATCTAAAGCGCTTTGTAGGGGATCTGCCTTCGTCAGCGATTTTCACAAACTCAATGCCGATCTTAATTGGTCGCGCGAGACGCATCAATCGTCCATTGGGACCGACAACGGCATGCAAGTCATTTCCAACTTCGCAAGGCGCGCTAGGGCAGAGGCTGAATTGAGGTTTTTTCATAGCAATGATTATGTACTATTGAGTAAACTACTTTACCAACATTCCCGCTGTATGCGATCCACCTATGCCGCCAAGCTTGGCTACAGACCACTCTTTGCTAAGATCTAATTTTGCAAGCTTTTGTAGAACTGCGGAGCGAAGTGCTTCATCAATCTCTTTTTTCAAATCATCCGACAGTTCTGTTTCTATAACGACCTTATATTCTTGTGACATAACGGAACTCCAAAAAATTTAAATCAACGTTATATGACTTATTTAGGCTTCTACGTTTCGCGTTTAGCGTCAAGATTGTCTCTACTGCGTCGTGTAACCAAAGTGCAGACCAGCTGGCCTAAAACGAATTCGACAAGCTAGGCAGGGCCCTCGAGGCTGACAAAGTTGTCCGCCGACCGAACCTCACAAATATCACCGTCGCGAATGTACGCTCTGACTTGACTGTGTATTTGGATACAAACGGTGGACTATCAGATCAAGCAAATACCAAGTGACTAGAAAGGCAATGCACTCGAGAGCAAAGCTCTTAAACTTGTAGAAGAATTCAGCCAACGCGAAAGCTACCGTAAAAACGGGCAACTGCCGTTTGAAGAGCTCATTGGTTGGAAGGCTATGTAAGAATTGAAACACCCTTATTCTCCTATCAATAGTCAGCAATTGATGTGTAGTTAATGGTTGACACAGGGCTGTTGGCGAAAAATCATGGACCGACCCACAATCGCAGCCTCCATGACGGCTAAACGGACGGGGCACTCCAGCGTCTAACAGCAGGCCGATCACGGCGACGACCAAAGTGCACAAACCTTGGCTGAATTTGCATCGTTCCGCTAATATCTTCTGCAGTAAAACCAGAGGCGACCCAAGTGAACCCATCAGGTGCCGGACGGCAACTGACATAATCTCCCCACACGCTACGGTCTGGACTGGCGGTGCCGCTTCTTACTGTCTGGAGCTCCCATACTCCGCTGTTGTGATCGTCACGGATCCCAATAACGTGGCTCGGGTGATTAATACCGCCGCCAAGAAACCCCGTCATCCCAACATGCCCTCGCGAATTTACAGTAGCCGCCGGATAGGCATATGCAAAATCATTGCTAAAAATATCAGGTTCATCAATGACCATCTTAGACTGTTCATCAATCCTTACGACTCGTATGTAGGCATGTGGCCGGTGAGCACCTGCAGCTCCTGTCCACATGCATCCGATAACACCGTTGGATATCCACGCGCCGGTAATACGAGCGTCCGCACGCCCCAACCAATTGACGTTCGATGGCGTCATTGAGGAGTATGGAAACCGCTCAGAACTTGACGTTGCAACGGTCCACGCATCGATCGAATCTGATGCTTCTTCCCAGCGGAAGAACCGAATTTGTTTCAACGCCGACGACGCTGTCAGGACGTGCGCAACCCAGTACATCGTGTCACCAGCACCTTGCGCAAAGCGTAGCGAACCATACTCCGTCGTAGAATAATAGTCATAGTTCAGGGCTTCACCTGACGCGAGGCCATCCAAGGGTAGCTTAAATACGACCGCTCTCACCCAATCATCTGACGCATCAAAAACATTGAAGCTGACCCAGAGGTAATTGTTACTAAGCGCGATGTCCGGATAGTCAAACCATAGCTTTGTCCAATCACTATCGGTTGAGCTCGGCGCAAAATCATGCCACGACCAGCCTTGCGAATTTATGTCACTCTGCTTGTTTGTGGCAATTCTGAAAACGTTCTCCCCATTTGCTCCCTTAACGTATTGCAGCAACCAGACAATCATGTCTCGGCTTGGTTCATAAATAGCAAGTTGATCACAGCAAAATCCACCGGCAGCGCTTGGCAATTCAGTGAAGGGTGAAACGAATTGCCAATTCCTTCCATTGTCCAACGACTTACCAGCATACCAATTGCCTGTGTAAAATATGCTGGAAGAGCTTGCAGCCAGACTCGGTTCTGAAACCGGCGACCGGTTATTGGCATCGGCTGCCGTCATAACTCTATTTCTAAATATAGCGAAATCACTCGCAGCCATTTTACAATCTCACTACCAAAATTAACTTGAAAAATTAGGTTGTTAACATTCAATCGAGTTCTTCGTCGGCTTCAATCGGTATGGTTGGCTGAACCTTTAATCGGGCATCATCCCCTGCACTGGCGACCTCGGCTAACGCAGCACTTGGAGTCGTCGGTCCCATGGCCTTGCGTTTCTGTTTGATATTCATTCGCCGAGTTTGGAGCACGCTTTCGTCAGGCTCAGAAGCCAGCGATCTTACTTGCTGCCCCGTCTTATGATCCGCGGGCCCCGCCGTCGCCGACCGAGATTTTTCAACCTTATCTGGTGTTGGTCCTGCCATCGAATATCACTCCACGTGCTTTGGAACGATTGATGTATTGAAGCTAAAAAAAGCTGATTACACAAAATCTCATAGAACATCTATTTTCATAGAACGTTTATTATGTACATTGAAATTAGCATCTGTCAAACCAAATTGAGACTCATTAGCTTGAAGCAACAATAGCCACCTATCTTTTCGTCAAAATATCGCGTCGAAACAAAGTCGAACAAATCACCTAGCTATCTCGACCAGTTCTTTGACGATATTTCTGACACTGATGATGCGTTTGAAGTCGTCAGCCTAGTTGGGCTTGTATTTAAAAACTAATTTAATTGGTTCGAATGAGGCGGGAGTAGGTAATGTCCACGTCATTGAAAAATTTAATCATTTTGATTCATGGAATTGGTGCACAGCGCCGGCGCGAAACGCTTGAGTCATTTTTAACTTCTCTTCACGAAAGTTCGCAGGGTGCGAACATATCTGATCCCAATCAGCTTTACGAACTAAACAGCACCGCATCTCATTTAAGTGACCACCAAGAACGTGATCACTATCAGTATTACTCCAAGGCTTTAGGATTTGATGGGAAAGAAACGGTTGTGTCCGAGTTGCACTGGGCGGATCTGGCGGAACTAAGCAAAGGACACTTTGCTAATTTTCGAAATTTCTTTCGTCTTATTCGTGATGCTCCAGACATGGCGTACGCAGCGATCGCGCCGAATGCCGCAAACGGTGGAGGGTTTTCGCGCTTACTCTTAGGATTTTTATGCGGAATAATATCTTTCGCCTTTTGGCTTATTTATTATCCAATAGCCTCCATCAACTTATCTTACGCCTGGCACATAACAAATTATAGCCTGACGACCCACCTCGTCATTTGGTATCGCAACATACCCAATGACCCGAGCTTCATACCTTTAACCACGGATATAGATTTAATCTTTTATCTTACCTCGTCCTGCGCTGCGGTTATTGTGGCAATATTCTCTTGGTTCTTTGCGCGACCACGCTATCAAAAAGTTACTGATCCTAGAATGAAGTTACGCTGGCGGTACGTGTGGGTTCTTAGCGTTTGGACGTCAGTATTTATTTTCGCCCCTGTCTTTGTTGCAGCAATAAAGAAATGGGCGCAAAATGAGACCGTCACGCATGCAAACTTTGCAGACATTATGGATAAAATACTGACGACAACATGGTTCGCCGCTCTAAGTGGCCCCGCTTTGTATCTTGTTTTGTTGGTGCCATTCATGGCGATTTTTCTCAAAAAACGACATGGCCTTTTACTTGGATTTTCAACGGTATTCGCCGCTTTATTGTTTTGGCTGGCATTTATAAACACATCTATTCTGACTTTAATTTATGCGGTTTCTAATCAAGCCCAACAAGAGGCTATCGGAGCGCAGGCCAAAATATCAATGAAGTTTCTCGGACTTTGGTGGTTTGAAATCGGAATACTTTTCGTTTTGGCCGCCATGTCTATTCTGGCACACTATTTTCAGAGCCGTATCAGGCTCGCTAAGAAGTCAACGAAGGAAGAATATCCGAGACTGCTTGTGCCGACTCTTGTGCTTTACGGTTCTCCACTTCTTGCATTTATGTTGTTTTACGCGATCGCCGGTTGCAATAATGATCACCCAATGCCACTTCCTGGAGCCACAAATATATGCAGCCGAATGGCGATAGGGACAGCCTACATATATGACAACGCTCCATGGATGATGTTGTTAGGTGGCGCTATAATCTCAGTATTAGGCATAGCGCTTGAGGTGATGGGCGACGTTGTGGCGTTCTTTCACAGTCGTACCAATCACCGGGAGATCACTCCGTGGAAAGCGATTCATGCAGCGTATAATTATGATCCTCTGATCCAGAGACCGCTACCCCTCGCGTTGCATAAGCGAGCACAGAAACTCTGCAATGATATTGCAGCAAGGCACGGCGACTTTGAAGCGATTACGCTCGCATCTCACAGCTTGGGCACTGTTGTAGCCTTTGAGATTCTTTGCAAAGAGAAAGACTTTTTATCAAAATCATCCGTTATAAAAAGTGTTTCGATGGGATCACCATACTCTCATATCTTTACACGTTATTTTCCGGATATTTATGATAAAGATTCCTTGGCAACAGAATTGAAAGCGTTCCAATTGCACAACCTTTATAGAGCAAATGATTACGTTGGTCGGGGCCTAGACTTTGGACATGGAAATGTGACGGAACAACCATTGCTCCCAGAGGGCCATTTTGGCTATTTTGAAGACAAGGATGTATGCGAAATAGTTTGGAAGACACACCATCGCGTTGAGTAGAGATCAGTATTTGATTGGTGCGCTGGCTTCATACTTTAGATATCTACGCGTACCCGTTGCTGACACGCGTTCCTCGACACCAACTAGTTGGATTGCATAGTGCACCAACCCATGGTGCGGAGAACTAGGGTAAACAGTTTCGAAAAAATCGTTTGCACTGCAAAATATCGAGCCAATGTTATTCCTGCTTCAATTCGTAGAATAGAATTCAAACGTTTATATAAAGCATTCGTCATCGAAAAGGCTAGCTGCTGAGATTTGCCCTAGTAGCTCCCACTCTAACTGGAAGTGTTAGACCTGCAACACTTGAATTACTTTTTTCGTTTTTCGAAAATTTCTTTTCGCGAACTTATTAGAGCAATGCTTAGCTCTCTAGATTGATTTAAAAAATGAGTTTAGTGATGCGTACAATAACTATGATTTTTGCTTTTTTTATAATACCTTGTTTGAAGGGCTGCACGTCCATACCCCCCTACGAAACCCAAGATTATGTCCGAATGGTTGACATATATCGCATGGTTGAATGTGAACTTAAGTACGCCGTTGATCAGATTGGAAAAGTCTATCCACGGCTAGCCTACAATCAGCTCGTGACTGCAAAATATAATTTGAAGGTTATTGATACCGGGGCGGGAGCCGGTGACACTAGCATTGTAGTCCCAGTCACTAACGGCGCATTTACGATTGGTTTTACAGCGGGACTGACAAAAAAAGCGACAAGAAATAGTGAGGTTACAGTCGACTATCGCACTAATGATCTTCACTGCCCTGGATATGATGGAAGCCGAGAATCGATAAAACGTTTTGACGGTGATGATATCGGGCTTGCAAATTGGCTTTTAAGTGCATCGTCCTCTCTTCAGGCGGTCGACGAAACGCCTACTGCTATGACCTATAATGTTGAATTTGACGTCACCGCAAATGGCAGTGTTAATCCAAAGGTAGGTCTGGAAAGGATGAAGGGACATAAGTTTAGTGGCGGAATCAAGCTAACAGGAACTCACCAGAAAACGCATGGCATTCTGGTTGCTGTTGCGGAGATCAAAAGCGGCAATGTGGCAAGGGCGAAAAATGTAATTGATAGAGAAATCACAAACTTTTTGTTGATGAATTCTAATCGATGATTTTCAACGCCACCTTTTCAGGCGTGTCCAGACCTTTCGACTTCCATCGAAGGGACACGATATCGCCATGTGAAGCAAACGCCTGCCATTGGTTCGAACGTCCGCCTCGAAGAGCGAATGCCTGGCAACGCCGCTCTCTCGCCAAGGCACCGCCAGCGCTACTTGTAGTGTTACCTGCTCACCAAGTAAGGATTAGCCCGCCGCAACAGTCACGTCGTGTCAATCTTAAAAAGAATCCTGCGTATGCTCGCTGAGTTATTCTCAGTGAAATATTTTTTATTCAGTGAGCATTCTCATTTTCACCGACCCTGCATCCGCATCAGATACGCGTTCCATTGTGTTGATCGAAACATGAGGCCAGCGTGCTCTGGCGGGATGACCGTCAGGTCGGCCAATAAAATCTAATATCACATTCTGAACGTATTGCATGAAATGCCGTATCTGACCGGTTTCCGCATCCTCTACTTCATAAATCAGAAAAGTTGTATTCATTGCAATTGCATCAGCCTGCCGCACGAGGAATGGAATATTTATTATGCCAGCAGAATTCAAGGTTTTCACGCCAGCATGATCAAAGGTGGAATCCACATGCAATCGCATGGTTTTCTTTACTTCACCTGGCAGCACCGTGGCTAATGCATGACGGAGCAGATCCGTCATGTCGACCGGCTCAAAACCCTTGAAGCCGGGAATAGAAACTTTCCCCTTAAAGGGGTTCTCATGGAAATGTTTGTATGGCGCGAAATATCGCGGTTCAAGATCATCTTCGTCGGGATCGACGCCACCGCCAACCACAACCCCATTCACATTTGGAACAATCCCAGGGGGCAACCCGAGAAATGGCTCCTCTGGTGCACTCCCAACAGCAAGGACACTGTTTCCATGTGGGATAGTCCCTAAGCGCGCGATGTTTAACTTAGCTCTATTGGGATTATTAGACACTTCTGTTTCGAAATTGGTCATATAGAGCCAAAGCCCCGGCTCCTTGTGAATTGCCTGTCCATTGAACTTGTCTGTTTCACCGCTCACCGGAAAATCTTCAGCAGCGATCTGGACGATCTTCTGATCGTAATCCAGTGCGACAATGATTTGATCCGTTATGATCGGGTCACCTGTTGTCGGATCGAATCCACTGCCGCGGTTCGGCACGCCTTTATCAACAATCGAAAAATGCAGTTCTTCATCGTATTGGTTCATCAATAACCGATACCCATTCTCATTGGGGTCCGTTGCAAAAGGCAATGCAATCATATTGAAGCCGAAACCATGAAGTGCGTCTGTATTTTTCCAAACACCGGGTAGCATGCTTAGCGGTCCAAGGGTCTCATCGCCGGCCTCGGCGGTCGCAATGCTTCGCCCCTTGTCGATCATATTCTGAAGGAGTTTGTCGGATAATGTCATGTCATATCCTTTCTATAAAAATAAAAACTCGTCGTGAAAATTCCAAAGAAGAAACAGAGACCATCTGCTTAATCTCTTGATCCAACGAAAAAGTCGTCGAGAGTATCCGTTTGAATACTGGTAAATGAACTTGGCTCTTGGCAACAACACAACCTAAAACAAGCTTTCTCGCTGGGATGGATAAAACTTTTCTTCGTCATAGTGAATCGCAGTCAAAATAATTAAAAATACAACTTACAGCTCTATACCGGTCTTACGAGAAAGCTGCAGACCTTCCATCGCCAACGTGAAGCAGTAAGGTTAGGTCTGGATCAACTGACACCTGACTGAAACTGGAAATGTTCGATCGGCTTGAGCGCCTCATAAAGCTTACCCAATTCTTTCGCATCGTGTTCAAACCAACCGAGAAGCCACTGTTGATACTCCAACTGAGCAAGTTGTTCATCTAACCCGCCTTGCATAATCCCGGACAAAACGTGAGCCGCCATAATTCCTGACATCAAAGCGCGAAGCACGCCGTGCGACCCCGCCGGGTCCAGGACGGAGGCTGCGTCCCCGACGATCAGGTATCCAGGCCCCACACAAGAATTGACGTGTCGCCAGGTCACGTCTGCTCCGCGAACCGGTCCGATGGCCTCACCATCCAACAAGAACTGTGGCGGTTCTTTTGAGCGTACTTCAGGGTCGAAGCTAAGCCGGCACCAATTATAGATTCTCTCCGATATGCGCGCCGTCCATTCCCAGCCATTCTTTTGGCCGATAATTTGGGGTGTAGAGCCCATTAGCGACTTTGAACTCGCTTGATAACCATAGAAAACACGAAGCGACGAAGAGGCATGACAGACTCTAAGACTGAGATTTCTCTGCAACCAGGCAGCTTGGCCCGAAGCATCCACAATAAATCTTGACCCAACGTTCCGATCGTTAACAGTCACTCCAACAATACGCCCTTCCTTCAGCAGAGGCTTAACGGATTTGCATGGTTGAACGACAGTTACTCCAAGAGCCAGCGCTCTAGATAGTAGTTCCTCGTCCAATGCCTTTCTACTGATTTGAAATCCACGCCATGGACCATTTTCGTCCTCACCAAATGCCTCGAACGTGGACTTTCCCGCCCAAGACACGAATTGCCCCGTTGGCCTCACATAGCTTCTGTCGACAATTCGTGCGCGCACACCCAGTTGGTTCAAGATTGGTTCCACTCCTGGGTGGAGAGTTTCCCCAGGCCGGAATCTCGGGAAGGGCATTCTCTCGAACAGCATTACAGAAAACCCCTGCAATCTTGCCCAGATCGCTGTCGCTGTTCCCGCTGGCCCGGCTCCTACAATGATGACGTCAACGGCGCAACTCATACGCTTTCCATTTGCCTGCCGCATTATCCTTCATAAGGACAATGGACGGGTCAGAATAAATTTCTAACAACTCATCGAACTTCACAATTTTTCTGAAAAACATTGACGAATCTGGATGCTTTTCAGGGCCTTTGTGCCTGATGATTTCATAGCGATACACATAATCCTTTTGAATTGTTCTGCCAGTATCTTTCAGAGCTTCCAAAAGTTCGGCATCATCGTGCTTCGCCTTCTTGAAAGACAGAACAGCAATTCCCGCCTTTGCCTCACGAGTTGTTGCATTCAGGGCTTCGTATACACGAGCCATAACTAGAGTTCGGGCAATGTATTCTTGAGCGGATGTTTCGCTAATAACGTCAATTTTGAATTTCTTGTCCAATGCTGCCTGAACATAGTCGGCAAATGCAATGTCAAGGTAATCTACGGTTTTAGCGTTGTAGTCGACGATGGGGCCCTGAATCCCGTCCCATGGCGTTCCTCCGCCAATTCCAATAACTTCATCTTCCAGTGGCGTTGCAGTCGCATAGCCGCGAGTTGGCGCAAAGGTTCGCGCAATATCCGGCGCTGCAGCCGGCCAATAAGAACTTAAAGCGGCACACAATTTGGTGTCCTCAATGAACGGTGAACCCAGACCATAGGTATTAAAAAAAGTCTTTCCAGGAACTAATCCATTTTCGGTGGCTGTCTCCGGGCTTCTATCGTATGAGACGTCCCATCCCGGCGCAAATATTCCCGCAGCTCCATCCGGCAACATTGAGGAACGGAAGTTGTCCTTCCGGCGCGCATGGGACAGCATGCCTGTGCCAGATCCAAAGTGGCCGACGATTGCAGTCATCGTGTCGTCGTTTGGATTGAAATGCGCGTCTGGCAATTCAAGGTTTGCCATAAATCTCTGTTCTGATAGCGCTTCAGGTGCACCAGGATTTTCAGGCCAGATTTTGTCCAACAAAGATGGCGGTGAAGATTGGTCTGTCCAATCCATGAGCTCCGTTTGTTTGATTTTCGGAAAGAAATCTGGCGCAGCCAACACTGAACATGCAGGGAGTCGCCGCGGCAACTCCAACGCAAGCGCGCTACACTCGACGTCGATCCATCCATCAGCGGTAAAGTCGAGATAATGTTGTGCTCGGTATCCACCTTTCTTGATGGTTTCAATCGCATCGCCGCTGTCTAGGAGATTAGTAATCTTGCCGCCTTCTTGTACTTTATGAACAGCGTGCAGGTACTCCGGCGCGGCCCGCGATCTGCCAGGCGTTGGCGATAAGTTCAATGTGGAATGAAATACGCTCCAAGAGCCTTCTTTTTCCGCGGGAACAATATAGGTAAGCGGCTCACCTTTATATTGTGCACGAGCCACCAAGGCCTCTTTAGGCTCTGGAACAAGCAACCAAGCGCCATCCTCCGGTCGTTTGGAGAATGCAGCTAGATCTTCTGAAATGATGAAGGGCGTCTCACTCAGATCTGGCTCCGCCCAGCCACCATCATGACCGTGCGCCAAAAAGTACAGGTGAGCACGTCGCAATTTCTCATTGACATGACGTGTCCAAAGTTTCACCTCAATGTCGAGGCCTCTGATGCATTCGCCACCATCAAACAATTTGTGAATTGGCAACCAGAATTTTCGGTCAGCGTCAGATATGGCAGTGCCTTCCAACGACGCCGCAGGTTCGGCTCCACCGGCTGATTTCGACGTCAATGGGGACATCGACGGCAAAGCCTGCGTTTCATTTTCACGAACAAAGCGTTGCGGCCCATGGCGATCTGCTTCGCCACTTACCAGCGCCGCAACGTAGGCAGCATAACGGCAGGGTAGAACGCGCAGTCCTGTTGGGTCATTATTCACCAAAGGGCTATAGCCGCGCGATTCACCATCGTACTGCGGCTGCTCCGTTCCTACTCGAGAAATGCCGGTTCTCGAGTAGCACATGTCTGCGTGCTTGCGATGGACGGTCTCAGTCCCAGGTCGATATTCAACAGAATAGACCACAATCGCCAGAGGCGCTCTGTTTGTCGAAACACGAAGCTCCTCGATCGTTGGCGGGGAGACGCCGTAAACGTAGTCTTCCACAGCTTCAATCTCAGATGGCGATGGAAATTCGCGAAGTGAAACCGGTTCACCCGTTTCGCCCGGAAAGACTGTGACACGTGGGGATGCAAATGCGTGGAACAGCAGACTGAGTGCTGGCCGTCCCCGCTCGATGCCCCGTTTGCCTTCAAGAGCAAAGTCTTCAAATCCTGGAAAATCACGCCCGATGTTATCCAATGGCCGAAGTAGCTCAGATTCTAGGTCGGCTGCGCCAATATTGAGTCCGTGCAGACTGAAGAGATCGGACCAGCCAAACGGTGCTAGTCTATCCAGCGCAATTTTTACGAACTCCAAAAGCTTATCACGCTGCTGACTGTCTTCAAAACTCGCCTCGGCGATGCGACTCGATTGTAGGAATTTTTTGAATTGATAATCGGATTGCATAGGGTAATCAGACGCAATACCAAATCTGCGATTGCTATCAGCCATTTTATTCAACCAATTTAAGAAGTCGATCAGATCAGAAACGATAAATAATCAATATTTATTGCCCCGCTGACGACGACTGAGATTTTAACGGAGTGACTGGATTACGCATAAAAATCGCCCAATCCTGTTGCGAGAGTGATTGCTTGATCGTGGTTGGTAAGTGTTGATTGTTTCAGGCAAGACCGCCGACCCAACCGGGCCACCGCCCCAGCTATTGAATGAACACTCCGTAGTTGAGTAATCGGACATCGAAGTGCAGAAACCCGTCTGGCTCTATCGCAATCTCAGAGTTTCGACCATCGCTTAACTCCACCGGATGCTTGGCGGCCGTTCCGTCCCGATTGATCAGAGGGTCCTGAGGCGAGGGTCGCAGCACGCCAGGAGGCGGCACCCAGACCAAATGAAACGCGTTGTCAACGATCGCAGAGCGTCGGATGACGACTGGGGAGACATCCCGAATCTTTTTCGACGGGACTTTGAAATCTCCAGTAGCGGGTTGTCCAGGAGACCAGAAATCTGGTGCTGATTTCAGTCGCGCGACCGAATGGAAACCCGGCGCGCGGTTGATTTTATGGTCGATGAACACGTCAGTGTCGTCGCCATAGATTAAATATTCAAGGCCGTCGGGGTAGGGAATGTCCGGCTCAAAAACGTGAAAATGCAAAACCGTTTCTATCCGAACCTTGACGCTGTCTGCGCTTGTGCCTGGGACGAGGCGGCTGCCACCGTCAGCTTGGTATGTCAGGGAACAATGCGGGAGTTCTTTGATCGTGCCGTTACCAATGTCTTGAAGCGCCAAATGATCGTGAAACGTATCCACGCGCTTTTGACCGTAATCGGAGTTCCGCAAGTCTAAGTACGCCTGACGGTCATTATCATCCACAAGGCATCCAAGCATGATGATCTGAAAGTGGTGACGTGGATCAGCGATTATGGGCGTATGCGACATGAACAGTCGATCCGGAGTACTGCCACCGGTGACGAAACCGTGATAGTGTTTCGCGTGGTGTCCAGTTCCAGATCCTGGCGGACCGACCTCGACGTTACCGCTCTCTACAACGGTTACTGTGCCCTTCATGTGCGGGTGATAGCGGCAGTAGTAGTCGACTGAGCCAACTTCATCGAATAGAATCGGACTAGACACGTCGCCTGGCAATAGAGCGCCAGCATTAAAGTAGTAAGAAGCATCGCCTGCGGTTTCGACAGCGTGAGGCACGGGATCCAAGTTTTTCCATTCGACTGACGTTCCTTTAGGTACTTTGAGTGTAGGAAGTCCGTGATCTCGAATATGGATTGTGATGCTAGTCATCAATCTTTTTCTCCCAAATACATCGGGAAATTAGAGGCTTGTCAGGCCGTCCAGCAATTCCCATAAAAAATACATTCAAAAAAATAACAGCTCGCGCACTGTTAAGTGTGCACGCAGCAAACAAGTATTTCAAGACAAATTTTACACGCGACAAGCCAACCACGTTCAGTTCGCGCTCAATTTCTAACCAACTTGGAAATGGAGCTATCGGGTACACTCGATCCCTACGATCCGGCAAATGGAATGAAACCATAAATTTTTCAGACGATTAGAAGCGAGCGTCGAGCGTACTCCGCAACAAGGTAGCGAACTCACATTGGCTATCCGGCCTTCGAGCGTAGCATAAAAGGGCTTGCGCAAGAGAGCCTGTTGGATGATCTGTCAGATCATTTGCTGAGCGTCGCGCCCCAGACTAGGGCAAAAGCGTCCTTTGCGATTGGCGAATAGTGGATCAGGCATGTCTTCGTCTGCTTTGTGGACCTTGCGTCGCTGACGCTGACTGTTTGCCAGACGGCCAGCGTCAAACAAATCACAACTCATCAAATCGCAGCCATACCCGCTTGGGGATTACGCCGACATTTTGGTTTGTTTTGAACCGTGTCTGTGTTGGTCTCTTGATGGCCCAAAGCGGACATAGAGCTAGCCTAAGAGCCATGTCTTCTGTTGGGACAAAAGCGGACATAAAAAAGAACCAAGCCTTCTACTTTATGCGGATTCATCTAGCTGCAGCGCAATGAGCGGGGGTGAACTGGGTGCAACTAAGCTAATAAATGGGGTACCTTTTCAGCACCCTATTTCCTGGATGCATGCAATCCAACGACAACAGGATCGAAGCTGACCGCCAGGGCTGAGAATTGTCTTACATTGGGCAGTCCGCGATCCCGCGCTTAAACATTTACTTTTGCTCCAAGCTGATTTTATACTGGCGGCGTGAATATTTTGGGGGCGTATCGATGTTTGAGATCGAAGGATTTGAATTTTTTTCTAGATTGCCGGATTTTGTCCGAGATTTTCAAAACTTTGAGTGGACAGCAGAACGAATAGTTGGCGCATTCGTCTCATCTCTTGGTGCAATCGGTAGTATCTACGGCATTGTTATCAAATGGCGGAACTCTGGCCGCAATCGCGCAAAACGCCTTTCAGAATATCTCGAAGAACGAGAAGATCGTGTATACCGTGTCCGCTGGGACTTGCGCGACATTGTCCAGCGACCAAAAACAAATTCAAGTGCAACACCCAAGTCAATTTTCAAAAAACCATATTTGCAGAATATTGCGTTAGAGCGAGGTTGGAAAAGTATCTTTGGACCAAACGCGCCAATAATAACTGCTATAGGGCGAGCCAGCGAAGGAATTCACCTCGCCGAACGCGCTCGTGAAACCGCAGAACATGAACTTTTTCTCGGTCACTTGCTCAGCGGAGCAACGGCTGATGCCAGTGGTGAACACAGCGCCGCTCTAAAGTGCTTCGATGAAGCTCTAAGATTGAAGCCGGATGATTTACAAGCACTAGAATATGCCGGGTTGCAGCTGGTGTGCTTGGGAGCTGAGGAAAGTGCTATTGAGCACTTGGACCTTGTCACTGAGGAAGGTCAGTCAGTTAAATTTTCTCTACCCAGATGGACCGCGCTTATGCGTTCGGGAAGCGATGGAGCCTCACAGGCTGATATCCAATATTTGACCAGAATGCTGGTTGTCGCTTCGATCAAAAATGATGATCTCAATATAGCTAGGGCGCATCGAGCAATCTCGTTTGCTTTTGAAAGCAGCACCACTCCAAATATAAACATGGCAAGGCGACACGCAAAATTGAGCGCCAAGTGCTATCCAGATAGCGCATCACCACAAGAGGTTGGAGAAGCGTACGAACGGCTTGGTTGGCTAACCTATACGTTCAAAAATAATTGGGTTGGCCAAGCGGAAACCGAACTGAGACAAGCTAGAGATCGTTATGAAACCATACCAAAACGACGAGACAAAAAGAAAGCCCTAGCCCGCGTTGACGCACTAATCTTGCATATTCGGAAACCGGAAAACGATCGAATATCTATAGGCTTTCAATGGCCGATCTATATACGTAACCAGCCTCATACCTCAGCGCATGTAGTACAAGGCGCTCCAGCCAAATATCCAGCCGATGGCATAGGCCACACAGATAGCAATTTGTCCGACATCAGCGCCTATGGAACATTTTGAGGTCTTTGCATAAGCGAGTATTTTGGGCTCATCGTCACCTATCAG
>JAVJHY010283116.1:0-21121 GCA_035593235.1 Phascolosoma agassizii | reverse complement strand
GTTGGGCAAGATTCATCGAGAACTGAACGATCTGGATGCTGCCGTCGCTGCATTCGAGACCGCACTGAAACTCGACGAGGAAGATGTGGATGCACGGCGGGCTCTGGCCGCCTTGCGATTGGGAGCGCGTAGAGCCGCTCAAGGAGGGTCATGATGAGCCGAGTGATCGGAATCGATCTCGGAACGACGAATTCCTGTGTGGCGATCGTTGAAAACGGTCAGCCGACTGTGATTCCGAACTCGGGGGGGTACAAGACGACGCCCTCGATGTTTGGCATATCGCAGGATGGCAAGCGACTCGTCGGACATCTGGCGAAACGCCAGGCCATTACGAACGCACGCAACACCGTCTATGCGGCCAAGAGATTGATCGGGCGACGCTTCGATGATCCCGAGGTCCAGAAGTCGATCGACCTTTCGCCCTACGAAATCGTCCGCGGAGCGAATGACGACCCTCGGATCAAGCTCGGCGGGAAGTCATTCACCTGTCCCGAGATCTCGGGGATCATCTTGCGTGAAATGAAGCGTGTTGCCGAGGAGTACCTCAGCGAGACGGTCCAGGAGGCCGTCATTACGGTCCCCGCGTACTTTGACGATAGCCAAAGGCAAGCCACAAAAGACGCTGGACAAATCGCAGGGCTCAACGTCCTCCGAATCATTAACGAACCTACCGCAGCCTCCTTGGCCTATGGTCTCGATAAGAAAAAAGATGAACGAATTGCGGTCTATGATTTAGGAGGCGGAACATTCGATGTCTCCATTCTCGAAATTGGCGAAGGCGTCTTTGAGGTGAAATCGACCAACGGAGACACTTTCTTAGGTGGTGACGATTTCGATCTCCGTGTGATTGATTGGCTCATCGAGGAATTTAAGAAAGACCAAGGCATTGATCTCCGTCAAGACAAAATGGCTCTTCAACGACTGAAAGAAGCTGCCGAACGCGCCAAAATTGAATTGTCCAGCTCACAGGAAACCGAAATCAATTTGCCGTTCATCACAGCAGATGCCAGTGGTCCGAAACATTTAGTACTCAAACTCTCACGATCAAAATTCGAGCAATTAGTTGATGATCTTATTGAACGATCAATCGCACCTTGTAAAAAGGCCCTCGCTGATGCCGAATTAACCACCGGTGACATAAATGAAATTGTGCTGGTTGGCGGAATGACGCGTATGCCCAAGGTGATTGAACGCGTAAAGCAGTTTTTTGGAAAGGAACCCCATAAAGGAGTCAATCCCGACGAAGTTGTGGCCATTGGTGCTGCCATTCAAGGCGGAGTCCTCAAAGGGGATGTGAAAGACGTCTTGTTGTTGGATGTCACACCGCTCTCACTCGGGATTGAAACTTTAGGTGGAGTCTTTACCCGACTCATTGAGCGCAATACCACAATCCCGACCAAAAAGAGCCAGATCTTTTCGACAGCCGCCGACAACCAAACGGCCGTCACCATTCGGGTGTTCCAAGGTGAACGGGAAATGGCCAATGACAATAAACTCTTGGGCCAATTCGACCTGGTCGGCCTACCTCCTGCTCCACGTGGTATGCCACAAATCGAAGTCACCTTTGACATTGACGCGAATGGGATTGTCCATGTGTCAGCGAAAGATATGGCAACCCAAAAAGAACAATCGATCAAGATCACGGCTTCCAGCGGATTAAGCAAAGAAGAAGTTGAACGTCTTGTTAAGGACGCAGAAGCCCATACAGAAGAAGACAAAAAGAAGCGTGAGTTAGTTGAGCTAAAAAATCAAGCTGATACACTGATATACAGCACCGAAAAGAATTTAAGCGAACATGGTGAAAAAATTGACGAGGAAGAAAAAACCAACATCACCACTGCGATTGATGGCCTGAAAAAATCGCTCGAAGAGGAAGATATCGAAGCCGTCAAAACAGCCATGCAAAACCTCACCACAGCATCACATAAACTAGCCGAAGAAATGTATAAAAAGGCTTCGGCGGATGCCGGAGAATCGGCAGGTCCTGGACCAGACGGAGAATCAGGCCCATCCGACCAAGATGGAGCGGGAGGAGCCTCTGCCAGTGGCGAGGAAAAAGTTGTTGATGCTGAATTCGAAGAAGTTGATAAAGGAAAAAGTTAACGTAACGTGCTCAAACTAAGCCACGTGTTGCATTCGATCCATCCTCAACCGTTCTCTGTTAGGCGTGTATAATGGCACAAACAGGGAAACGTGATTATTACGACGTGTTGGGGGTGGAGCGAAATGCCTCCGATGATGAAATAAAAAAAGCCTTCCGTAAACTCGCTCGGCAATATCATCCCGACCTTCACTCAGAAGCCGACAAGAAAGCCGCTGCTGAAGTAAAATTCAAAGAAGCTGGGGAAGCCTATGAAGTCCTCAGCGACTCTGAACGTCGACAAAAATACGACATGTTCGGACATGCCGCTACAGGCCAAGGCGGTGGTGGACCACAAGGATTTGGCGGTGGCGGCTTTGGTGATGTCTTTGGGGATATCTTTGAAGACTTCTTCGGCGGAGGCCGAGGAGGACGAAGTCGCGCTGAACAAGGAAATGACCTTCAATATAATCTCGAGATTTCTTTTGAAGAAGCCATCAATGGTAAAGAAGCTAAACTGAAAATACCTCGTTGGGAAGTTTGTGATACCTGCGAAGGAACAGGAGCCAAATCAGAAGATTCCGTTAAAGCCTGTTCAGCTTGTCGAGGAGCGGGACAAATTCGACTACAACAGGGCTTCTTCACTATCAACCGTACATGCGGGCAGTGCCAAGGAGCCGGAAAAATTATCGCCGACCCTTGCAAGACATGCCGAGGGCAACAACGAGTACATAAAGAACGAATGCTGTCGGTGACGATCCCAGCAGGGATCGAAACGGGCATGCGTCTACGACTGTCACATGAAGGCGAACATGGGGCGAATGGAGGCCCACCGGGTGATCTCTATGTGGCCTTAAGCGTCCAAGCTCATCCTCATTTCGTCCGCAAAGGCCAAGACATTTTGTATGATCGCCGACTACATTTTGTCACCGCCACCTTAGGTGGCAAGGTAGAAGTGCCAACGTTAAACGGCAACACCATGGTCAAAATTCCTGAAGGCACACAACATGACCAAATTCTGCGCTTAAAAGGTCTTGGGGCCCCTGGACTCAAATCGCAAACGCGTGGAGACCAACTCATTCGCATTAAGATTGATATTCCGACCAAACTGACACCACACCAACGAGAAATCTTGACGGCCTTCGCCGATGAAAGTGACCTGACCGCCGACACACAAGGTGAAGGGCTCTTCGATAAAGTGAAAAACTTGTTTGACTAACTAACCCCTCCCGATTTTCGTTCAACAATTTCTCCGCTCACATGCCTGTTTTCTTCATCCATTCCACAGATGTTGCGAATGGGGTCGTTACGATTACCGATCTTCTGCTCAGCCATATTTCCAAAAGTTTACGAGCAAAGCCTGGCGATTCGTTACTCTTCAATGACGATCAAGGGCATCGCTATCATACGACTATCACTCAGATCACCAAGAAGTTCCTAGAAGCCAAGGTCCAACAGCTTGAAGCCCCTCCCCTCTCGACTCGCCCCAAGCTTATTCTGGCACAAGCCGTTCTCAAAGGAGAGAAAATGGGGTGGGTCATTCAAAAAGCCACGGAACTTGGGGTCTCCACGATTATTCCCATCAC
Organism: Phascolosoma agassizii; assembly: GCA_035593235.1. NCBI lineage: Eukaryota > Metazoa > Annelida > Sipuncula > Phascolosomatiformes > Phascolosomatidae > Phascolosoma > Phascolosoma agassizii. Next base: position 17,455 of record JAVJHY010283116.1, on the reverse strand, counting down.
CACGGATCGAGTCATACTCAAATTAGCCGGGAAACAAGAGGAAACCCATCGAGCACGATGGCAACGTATTGCATTGGAAGCGGCGCAACAAAGTGAACGCTGGACCCTGCCAAGCATTGTGCCATTGTTAACATTTCAGCAGTTGCTTGAAGCCCCACGACAGAACCAACCCCTATTCATGGCCGAACGAGACAAAGGAGCCTCACTCTTAGCAATTCCCATTACTAAGGAGAATCAGGAATCTGAGATCACGGTTATTATTGGACCGGAGGGCGGGTGGTCACCAAAAGAGGTAGAAGCCGCGCAATCGCGTGATTGGGCATTCGCATCTTTCGGAAAAGAAATTTTACGCGCAGAAACCGCAAGTCTCGCGGCTCTCGCCGTTCTGCAAGCACGGTTCAATGCTTAAACAGGGGGACGCACTTCTGCAACAAGAAACTCTACTTCACCTAGCCTCTCCTTACAAAGGAGAGGAATGGAAGTTAGGAGTGTTGAAAAATACCGGGCTCCAAAGTCAAATTTGCCCAAGACTATTTGTGTGACCAAGGGTTTCGGGCCTGTTCAAAAAAGTTCGTCCAGCAAGGCCGCAGCCATTTTTTCGCACGGAGCGTACACACTGTACGTGAGCACGAAAAAATGGCGACCTGCCTGCGCGAAGCCGCTTCGGCAGGCATGGAACCACTAGCCTGTCAGCCGTAGCCTTGGCGAAGGCTGGCGGCTTTTTTTAACAGACCCGAGTTAGGAATCGGATGGATCGGAAGGGGTAGGCGAGAAATGCAGGATCGTGCCATGGTCACCCACGGCAAACCCGTGTGTGGCATCAGGCAAGGATAATCCGTAAAGCGTCTCAGTATTCAATGTTTCAACTTCTTCCCACGTAAACCCAGCATCTTCGGTGATCAAAATCGTGCCACGTTCGCCAATGATTCGGCCACTCAATGGCGTACGGAATTGAATGTTCACCAAGTCCGCAGGTTTCAAACAGGGGCTCCCACAAGCACGCGGCCGATCCACCCATTTTTTCCCCGCATTCAAGGTTTGGAAAATGGTTCCCTGTGTCCCGACAGCCCATCCGGAAACAGAATCAGTAAAGGTAATATCAAAGAAAGTGGCAGGATTATTAGTAGACTGCGCGGTCCAAGATGCCCCGCTATCAACCGTCGTTAAAATTGTTCCAAGAGCTCCTACCGCCCATCCCTGCTTTTCATCTAAAAAATGTACTCCAAATAAATCAGCCGTCAGCCCACTGACTTGATCATCCCAGGTTTCGCCCCCATCTTTGGTAACTAAAATCACACCACGCGCACCAACAATCCATCCGAACTTCGGCGTCAGAAAATACGACCCATACAACATACTATTTGTGCCGCTGTCCTGACGCGACCATTTTGCACCACCATCGCTGGTATGGAAAATGGTTCCATTTTGCCCAAGAATCCAACCATGTTGCGTATCCGCAAACGTCACATCCGTTAATAAGACGTTGGTCCGACGAGGAGCCTTTTTCCAAGTCGCTCCTCCATCCTTCGTCTGCAACATCGTGCCGCCCGCCCCAACAACCCAGCCTTGCTGGGCATCTTGAAAATGGACATCCAAGAGCGTTCCAGGTGTTGGACTCTCTTGGAGCATCATCGTCAAAGGAGATTCTTGCGCCAAGCTAATCTGCGAAAATCCGCCAAATGCCACACCGAAGAAAATAGCAGCCACTAAATAATTTTTTACGGTATCATTCAACATATATCAGTCAGTCCTATCAGCATCAAAAAAAATCAATGAAGAGCAATCACAATCACGCGAGATCATTGGATCGAACCAGACTTACTGTGCACGACCCTTCTCGTTCCAATAATCCATATCAGGCAGCCCACGTCGCAACATCTTAAACGGCCCGCCCACAATACTGATCCATTGCTTAGGCTTACAGCAATTCCCATTCTCCAACATGTCCCAAGATCCGCGTTTGATCAGAAGCGTGCCTTCCATCAAATCATTATCAAACCCTTCTGGATTCCCAATCCCGAATGCTTGTCGCCTGGGAATACGCACTTGAATTTCCGTATCAGTCCACGACACTACTTGCACAGCAAGCCCGTTAATGAGCACTTCCGTCCTAGAAACATCCTCACCCAATCGATAACTCTGCCATGAATGCGCGAGTCGATTCATCGCAAGACGGGTCGCTTCCGAGATCTTCAGGAATTCGCCAAAGCCGGAGCCCTTGATCGTCACAATCTCATCCAGGCCACCTTCTTTTGGCGAGTAGTCATCGATTTGAGGCCTCACGACCGAAAACTCTCCAGCCACATACTTCACTACTTCTTTGCGTTCACAGCAGGTTCCATCAGCATTAGGAATACCCCCGCCACGCTTCACCACAATCTGCCCACTCTTGGCACTAAACGGAACCCACACATCAATCTGATCATCAAGCCAACGATGAATCACACCAGACACACCACCAATCGTGACCCCATTATTGGCCGCTTCAAAATCAAAGGCATAGGCGGTATCGCCACCCTCGGAGTGAATGCCAAAATTCTTACCCCGGATAATCACCAACGTCCCAATGGGGCCTTTCTTGGGGAAATATTCACCCACCTCCGTGGCCACCACATCAAAATTTCCAACCGTCCGATCCTGGCCATCACGATGCAAGACCAAGGGTCCTGGCTCTGCATTTAAGGGCACATGGACCACAATCGTCCGATCCGACCATTGCGCAATCGCGGCAGGTTTTCCACCAAAGAAAACACGCCCATCTTTCGGAGCCATCGTCCCAAAACTTTGCCCCGACAGCACCACCTTACTGCCGATGGGACCCATTTGCGGATCATAGGCAATAGGCGGAATCACGGTAAGCAGTTTGGTATTACTCACCACATACTCAACCGGAGCACAACAGGAACCATCCGGTAACGGATCACTCGATGCCAAACGCACCTCGACATCGCCCGTCTTCGCATTCGCCGGAATCTGCACTTCAATCTTATTGGGCCGCCACCGCCGCACTTCAGCTCGAATGCCGTTAATCAAAACCTGATTGACACCAAACATCGTATTGGGATCACGCGAACCCGCCGTATTGCCAAAATTCTCACCGATAACAGTCACCAACGACCCCGCTTCAACCGTCGACGGTGTCACCTCCGCAATCTTCACCGCCTGAAGGGTGAAGGTTCCGGCTTCGCGTTTCGTCTCACCGCTCATGACCATCACCGGACCGGATGTGGCTTTCAAGGGCACTTTCACCAGAATAAAATCTGGTTCCCACGATTGAATGAGCGCCGATGCCCCTTGAAACTCTACCCGGTTATCTTGCGTATTCTTAAAATCACCAAACCCTTCCCCACTAATGGTCACGGTCGTCCCGGGCGGGCCCTCAGCCGGAAAAATTTCCGCATGAGCTACCGACCCCAGATGAAGAGCTAAAAGGACCGACGCACTGATCAGTGAAAGGCGCGTAATCTGTTTCATAGTGCCAACAACCTTATGATAGTAAAAGAAAATTTAATGGATAATTCCGTTTTCACCTAACCGAAGACCGAGAAGTCCACCCTAGCTGAGGACCGAGGTCGGACCAAGCAGGAAAGGTGGACAAATGACTATATCAAGCCCTCTTTTTGGCCGTCAATTTACAGCATCTTTCCGCCTTTCCAGAGCAGAATGCTTTGGGAAAATCAGGAAAAATCAACGACATGTTTACAAGACACGGTTGCACATATCCCCTCTCCGCCTTTCCTTTCTAATCCATCTCTGCAGTATCCCTCTCATAGATTTCAATCGGTTTTCTGTGATGCCGGGGTTCGTCCCGGCAGCCGAGGTCCTTTTCTTTCGGGAAAAGGACCCAAAACCATTGACGCCCAGTCTGGCCAAATTAGGATAGGTCGGACGCCAATTTGCGGAGTGCGGACCAACTCGCTGCACTCAAACAAGGCCCGCATAAAGATAAGAGCGTCCGCCCAAGAGGCCAGCTAGCAGGCGTCGGGAAACGGGATACCTGAAAGATCGCTAGCATAAAACCATCTATATCCGTCATCCCCAACATTTGTAATCAAGGATCCATCACCTGGAAAAACCGTGCAGTTAAGAAAAAAGTTTGATAAAATAAAGGGATGAGTGACACAAAAACCGTAGACCTTTCAAAGGTGAAATTTACCTCGACTGTCTTTCCCACGGATGCCGACATGAAATTGTGGGAAAGCCTCACCCCTGAGCAGCGGAAAGCTGTGGAAGTCCGGGACGAAGAAGAGGGCTATAACAGCGGAATCGCCCAACAACGCTCCATGCAAGAATTGATTGCCGAAGCCAAAGCCGAAAAGAACGGTGGATGACCTACCGGCTGACACGACAAGCCCAATCAGACATTAAAGCGATCTATCACTACACAGTTGAATATTTTGGGCAAGGCCAAGCCCGCGAATATCTAGATGGTCTAGATTATAGTTTTGATCTGCTCACAGATAATCCAAAACTTGGCCGATTGTGGGATGGCAAAGGACGGCGATATGTGTATAAAAGCCATCTGGTCTATTACCGAATCGTGAAAAAAGAAATTGTCATTACTCGCCTCAGAAACGCCCGACAAAAACCCTAGAAATCTCATCCTCTTAATTTGTCATCACCCTATCCATCATTCCCGACATGAGCAATCGGGAATCAATAAGGGGAAAAAACATGAATCGCTATTCGTTGCTCAAAAGGAATAGCAGGAGCCTGCTGCTTTCCATCTTTGCCATCCTATGTTGCATCACCACCATAACCTATGGAGCAGAAGCTGAACTCAATCCGATCAGCATCACGGAATGGAAGGTGCCCTGGGAGCAGACACGACCGCGAGGTCCCTATGTGGATCAGCAAAACCTGGTGTGGGTTGTGGGCCAAACGAGAGATTACATTGCCGTGCTCGATTCCAAGAGCGGCATGTTTAAACAATTCCCTTTAGATCCTGACACCGGTCCCCATAATCTGATTATCGATACACACGGATTAGTGTGGTATGCCGGCAACCGCGCCGCACATATTGGCAAACTCAATCCCTGGACAGGGCACATCACCAAATATGCCATGCCCAATTCTTACGCCGGTGATCCACTACCCTCGTGTTTGGAAAACCCAACGAGATCTGGTTTACCGTTCAACACGGAAACTATATTGGAAAACTCAAGATGGATACGGGGAGTATTCTCCTCACCTCGCTCTTCACACAAGACGCGCGCGCCTATGGCATCGTCGTCGATGCCATGCAGAAACCATGGTTCACCGAATTCAGCGCAAATAAAATCGGAACCATCGATTCGACAACGAAATCAATCAGAGAAATTACACTCCCTCGCACAGAGGCACGGCCGCGACGACTAGCCATCACGTCTGATAGTACCGTCTGGTATGTAGACTCTGCCAAAGGGTACCTAGGGAAGATCATACCCAGCACGCTAACGGTAGAAGAAGGCGGGAAGGGGGGCAATCAGGAATCGAGGGAAAGCTCTTGTAGGCCTAATTCTTTGGCAGCTCGACGAAGAGCATAGAGATGAGGCCCAATCCATGCTAACAAGAACGTATCTTGGCACGCGGGGACATTGTCCATGTTACTGATAATGTCTTCCAACATCCTTCGGGACAATTCGACATAATCCAATTCCGTTGAGGCGGCCCCCAACAACGGGAAAAGAATCGTGCGAATATCAGGACGCTCTTGGGCTAAATGCTCAAATTGACTAAAGACATTCCGAATACAATCATCCAGCGACTGCTCAAGGGTATGATACCCATCTCCCACCGACCCTTGCATGGCCGCAATATGAAAGACATATTTAAAGCCGATAGTCGCCAATTGGTTCGTCGGTGTGGCAACCACTGACCCAGTGGCAAAAGGAGGGGTCATCCCTAACGCCTGAATTTCTTGTTGGAGTTGTGCTTGAAGCGTATCGCGAAGAATTCCACCACCAGGCGTTTTTTCGGCATCACGGTAGCGCAGAGTCCCAGAAAGCCAGGGATCATAATATCGCGCAAGCTGGAAATTGGTAGACTCTAAACTTACGATCACATCGGCGCCAAAATTCCCGATTTCTTTCACATCACCCGTCACGAAGATAATCGTCCGCTTCGGATCAGAGGGCAAGGCATAGCGACTATCCTTACCCACAGACAAGGGATCCGGGCGGGCATGAGCAATAAAGTTTTGTAGCATTTTTTCAAAGCCCAGTTGCGGCCCATAGCCATAGGTTTGAAACAACCCCTGGGCATCCCAGCCCTCCTCATGGAGATTTTGGAGCTGCTCAAACACCGCATCGGAATACACACCTCGGATCAGATCTTTGACCGGTTGAAATTGGTAGGATACCGACCGAGTATCTCTCACATCAAAAGGGAGTGATTGGGGGCTTTCAATCAGAATAATCACCGGGCGAGCTGCGGCTTGCGCGACGGCCAATTCATAAAACACATTCGGGTTATGATCGGTCAGAATCGCAATACATAAGTCCGAGTGAAGAATCTCATCAAACATCTGCCTAGTAATCGTCCCGATATGATCAATTTGGTCGGCGCGAATGGCTTCAATCTCGATCGAAAACTGATCTTTGAATTTCTTCAACGCCTTCTCAATAATGAATTCAAAAACATCATCCGCATGATGACGAATAGTCGACCCTTCTTCGCCAATCGGACTAATCACAAAACAGCGTTTTTTAATCATGGTGCAGGTCCTTGCAAAAGAGGAATAAGGCTAACCTATAGCATGTTTACAGAAATGTATCTACCATGGGACTCGGCAGGAAATAGGCCGGGAGCACACGACCAGTGATAAGGAAAGAAACGACAGGAAAGAAACCTATTATTTCGAACGCTTCAGTTTCCGCGAATTCATACAATAAGTGCAATTTCCCGAGCCTTCTCCCTCGGATACGATGGGGTGACGTCATCACCCATCTCATCCAAGGAGGACCCGCATGAAACACTACCAACATGTAAGCAATGAAAAACGGTTTTACTGGGCTCGGCAAATGGTATGAGATTGCCAGGCTGCCCATGTGGGCACAACGAATCTGTCTGCGGTCCACAGCAGAATACACCCTACTCAACTCCGATAAGATTAGTGTCAAAAACGCCTGTTTCACAACAGATGGCGAAGAAACAAGCATTAATGGGATAGCGACAGTTGTGGACCGAACACATCACGCAAAGATAAATGTCGTATTCGACCAATGGGTGGCAAAGTTAGTCGCGTTCTTGACGTCATCCGACGATGGAAACTACTGGATCCTTCGTGTCGATCCGGAGTACCGCTACGAGTGGCGGGCACACCCGATCATGAATATTTATGGATCCTGGCTCGAACACCTAGTCTCCCCAAATCCACCTACCAAGAACTGGTGGCATTCAGTGCCCACCTCGGGTTCGCGACCGAGAACCTAATCCAAGGCTCGCCATAATCATGGATAGACAGAAAAATAAATCCTAATCAATGATCACAAGAATCTTCATCTCCATACTCATCATCCTGAGTTACAGCACACTCACGCATGGGGCCAAAGCTGAACTCAATCCGGTCAGCATCACGGAATGGGAGGTGCCCTGGGAAAACACACGACCGCGAGATCCCTATGTGGATCAGCAAAACCTGGTGTGGTTTGTGGGCCAAACGGGAGATTACATTGCCGTGCTCGATTCCAAGAGCGGCCTGTTTAAACAATTCCCTTTAGATCCTGGCACCGGTCCACATAATCTGATAGTCGATACACACGGATTAGTGTGGTATGCCGGCAACCGCGCCGCACATATTGGCACACTCAATCCCTGGACAGGGCAGATCACCAAGTATGCCATGCCCAATGCTTATGCCAGTGATCCACATACCCTCGTGTTTGGAAAACCCAACGAGATCTGGTTTACCGTTCAACACGGAAACTATATCGGCCAGCTGGCCATGGATACCGGGAGTATTTTCCTCACGCCGCTCTTCACACAAGACGCGCGCCCCTATGGCATCGTCATCGATGCCACACATAAACCATGGTTCACCGAATTCAGCACCAATAAAATCGGCACCATCGATTTGACGACGAAATCCGTCAAAGAAATTACATTGCCGCGTGCAAAAGCACGACCACGGCGACTGGCCATCACGTCGGATAGTGCCGTCTGGTATGTCGACTCTGCGAAAGGGTATCTCGGGAAGATCATACCCACCACGCTACAGGTGGGAGAATGGCGGGTGCCTGGAGGGGAAGATGCGCGGCCTTATGGGATGGCGGTCGATGATACAGATCGGGTGTGGTTTGTGGAGACAGGGGTGTACCCTAATCGTCTGGTGGGTTTCCATACGAAAGCTGAACAGGTTATGAGTATTACTGATATTGAAAGTGGCGGGAGGTCGGTTCGGCATATGGTGTATCACCGGGCTACGCAGACTATTTGGTTTGGGACTGATGCCAATACTATCGGCCGGGCGAATCTACCCTAGCCTGTCATTCCTGCATTCGCACATTTTCGTCATCCCCGACATTCGTTATCGGGGATCCATCTTAGGTTTCAAGCAACTACTGACAGTAGGTGGAACTCACCGCACTTGTTTTCCCAATAATAGCGTCCAAGCGATTTTTTATATTGCCGGGTTTCGTCCCGGCGGCCGAGTTCCTTTTGTTTCGGCAAAAGGACCCAAAACCATTTTGGCCGTGGCGTGGTCCTTTGGATGCCCTGCGCGGTTCGCCGACTCCGGCGGTGCGCAAACTCGCTACGCTCAAACAGTGCGCACCTTTTCTCCGGAGTCAGCTGCACTGCTCGGCCTAGCCACGAGGCCAGGGAGCCTAGTGAATCAGAGAGTCCCTAAATTATCGAAGGGTAGGATTTGGTCATGTTATATCTAGCGATCGGTTTAGCCAAATCATGCACTAACAGAGTGGAAGAGCAAAAACGACTTGAAGGGAAGGGGATCACATGACACGGGAAAGGAATTCAATCGTCCAGATCTTGTCTGACAAGACTCGACCCCGCGCTCATCAGGGGATCTTCCCAAAAACTTTGGGACCTTACTCTAAAGACAGCGCGAAACTCATCTAATAATGCTTGAAGAAACTGATAGAAGAAATAGAGACGTTAATTAATCAACAAAATAGTTGACTCCCTATTATTCTCTTCACGAGTGTCGAAATGAGTCCCAGGGTGCTACACGGTGAATTGTGGCGCCCTCATGATATCGGAAGAAGCTTTTATCGTTTGTAACAAATAATCGATTTTCATCCTGCAATTGCAAAAGTTGGAGAGCGTCATAAAGATCATTCGGGTCAATCGAAGCACCTTGGACCAAAGTCTTGAATGCGACTAGGGTTATATGAGATTTGAACATGCGCCCGGCACCATAAGTAAAACCATGAACGAATCTACCTTGCTCCTCTGCTGAAAGCTGGTTTGCTTGTACATTGCCAGTGCTAGGCCTCACTAGCAAAAAAAATGTCGCCAAGCTCACAAACCATGGAACTAGTTCATCAACATTTTCTCTTAGGAATGGACTTGTCACAAATTGATCAAGGGTTGCAATAACTTGGCTCAAAGATCTTTCGTCGGAATCGGTTAGATGGAGATAATGAGCGGGATCTATTACCCATCTGGACGTGATGAGAGATCTTGGACCTTGAATTCCAGCGCCGGTGATATCGCCAAGTGTGTCCGCGTTGCAGATTATCTCGAGGGCTAGAGCGGTTTGTTCAGGGTTAGGGACCCATCGTGCGTCAATGTAATGAATCAGGTCAACTACAGAAAGGTACTCCGACTCTGGAGATGGAAGAACGTCCACATCACACAAAGTGCGAATCCGGCTGAAGGCTGCGCGTACCTTTGCAAAGGGCTTGCTCCAACCAGGCGCTGGTCCTCTCGCTAATCGCGATATAAGTTCAACATAGTTGGTTACGGAGTAACGGTATCGAAATCCTCTCTCTATCTGGAGTCTTTTTAAATGCTCCACGTCTTTTTTTGACATTCCTATCCATACATTCGTGTCGAAGAAGACATCGGGTGGGTTCTCTCGACTGAAGGAGATAGTGAAAGTTGCTATTCTGGTCGAGGGGTCAGTGACTCGTTGAACTGATACTGGTGAGTTAGCATTCTGAACCGAGGAATCATCCGGCATAAAATACCAAAGTAGGAAAGAATGAGGATCAACATTGTATATTCTCCGAAATAGGTGGGTCCAAAGCAAGGTTTAGACATTCACAAAAATTGGCAAAAAATAGGTCAAGTCTGTTGTTATGTAATACTTTCCTCAGAATAACGGAAATAAAAATTGACTCTTCGGGTTTTTAGTCAGGACATTTCCATCATCTGAGAAGCACGTATGGTTCCGCCATTTCCTAGAAACGGATCTGATTGTGCGATTTCAACGGCCGCTTCAATGCTTTAATGTATTGATTAAACTTGGGCATGTCCCCTTTACGCCATCGCGCACCGGCATCGATTTTTACAATATACCGACTGAAGGTTGACGCATCTCGATGAGAATAGGCGGTTTGCATTCAAGGTCTTCAATCGACTGACCCTCTCTCTCTCAACAGGGTTCCTGATATTCATTTCAATTAAGGCACTCACTCAGGCCTGCCCCCATCACAAATTTCTTTGAATGACATTAGATAATAGTTTTTATTATGTTTTCATAACAGAACTTGTATATCTTCATTCAGACCTTTGAGTCAGTATAATATTGGCAAATAAGAATAAACCCTGTTGTAACAACTATGAGCGACAATTCAAGAGTGGTTTACTCCACAGGAGTGGGCCGAATCAAAGAAGGCAAAAAAGCTGATACGTCAGCAGTTGAAACTGATGGTGTCATACGCATTCGACGTGAATCGAAAGGCCGCGGTGGGAAAGTTGTCTCCGTTGTCGAAGGGGTACCTGCTGAACAACAAAAAGCAATCGGCAAACTATTGAAATCTAGCTGTGGACAGGTGGTGCAATTAAAAAGAGTGCGATTGAAATACAGGGAGACCACCGCGAGACGATCAAAGCCCAGTTAGAAAAGAAGGGCTTCAGTGTGAAGTATTCAGGCGGATAGATGGGCGCACAGAAAAAAAGAAAGAAACTGTCCACTTATGGATCATGGCCCTCGCCTATTACGGCTGAGCTTCTAACGCATGTCCCCTTTGCGCCTTCGCACACCGCAATCGATCTTTCCAATAGACCGACTGAAGGTGGACGCATCTCGATGAAAATAGGCGTCTTGAATTCAAGGTCTTCGATCGACTGCCCTTCTCTCTCTATCCCCCAACAGGGTTCCTGATACCCATTTCAATTAAGGCACTAACGCATGCCTGACCCGATTAGTAATGCCTTAAGATGTGTTTTTTAGAATAAGAAGTTTACGGACATCGAGTTAGGGGCTAAGGTTGCTTCTAAACCATTCTTTTCTGCTTGGCCATTCATCATCAAGTATCGAGAATAAGGCGACAAAGCGTTCGTGCCCATCATGGAGTACTTGCGCTTTTCGCAAGACGCCCTCCTTGATGCCTCCAATACGCTCTACTGCCCGCTTGGATTGTTCGTTTCGGTCGTCCACACGAAATTGCACTCGAATACAGCTAAGCGTTTCAAAGGCATAGCTCAGCATTAAAAGTTTACACTCCGTATTAACTTTCGTTTGCCAGTATTGGCGAGAGAACCAGGTCCAGCCAATGTCTAGATGTCTATTTTGATATGACATGTTCACATAGCTGGTACTGCCTATTATTTTTTTGTTGCTAGCGTTTAACACGGCAAAAGGTAAACGCAGCCCTTTCTCAAAAGCGCGTAGTGAAGTAGCAATCCAAGCTCGCATGTCAGCAATTGACTGTGGGTAAGCGGCCGGTAGATAGCGCCATAACTCTTCGTCTTGATTGAGTGCTTCGAAAAGCGCTTCATCATGATCTAGACAAAGTGGTATTAACGTCACAGATTTTCCGCTGAGGGTGACTGATTTGCGGTAAATCTCTTCGTAGTAAGCTATATCGTTATTTTTCATAAAGCATTTGATAAACTAATTTAGTGGGGTTGCCCCGTTTTCCGTTGAGCTACAACATACATCGTCGGGCCTGACAAATCACTTTCGCTGAACGCCGTAAAGGGGTCTAGACTGTTTTTACGTAGTACTTTTCGCAGAGGAACTGTAAGAAAAAGTTGGCTATTCGGAATTCTACTCAGGACATTTCCATCATCTGAGAGACACGGATGGTTCCGCCATTTTCTAAAAACGGATCTGATTGGGCGATTTCAACGGCCGCTTCTATGTTTTCCGCTTTCACTACAGCAAACCCTTTCATCGCATTAGGATCATCATCATCTTTCACACTCGTTGCTGTGACAATTCTTGAATCGGGTAACGGTGTTCCTGGATTGATGACCTTTTCACCAAGACCTTCTACCCACGCTTTCCATTTCCCCATCTGAGCCATGCCCTCTTCTTTTGAGCTCGGCTGGCTTCCTCCGTAATAGGCAATCATAAATTTTTCCATAAATTTCCTCCTTCTTAAGAGTACTGATTTATTCGGGACAGAATTCAGAGAATAGGCTAATACTGCTTGGGCACAACGGAATACCTTACGCTCCCCATAGCCGTGTCTTCAACCCTGACGAATGACTGCCATCCGGCCACCTGAATCGACAGCGTTATAATCGGGCAATCCTTGTTTGAGCAACGAGAGTTGGGCAGCTCTTCCAAAGCTATGCTCCTTGGCCTGGTGGCATGGCCGAGCAGTGCAGCCGAGACCGGATAAAAGGTGGGCATTGTTTGAGCGGAGCGAGTTTGCCCACCGCCGGTGTCGGCGAACCGCGCAGGAGACCCGAAGGGCCATGCCACGGTCAAAATGGTTTTGGGTCCTTTTGCCGAACCAAAAGGACCTCGGCTGCCTGGCCGAAACCCGGCTCTTACTAAAGGCCAAGGTGAAAACGCAGCACAGGCTGGAGAATGAGAAGGCTAAGTAGAGAAATTCAGTCGATTGAAGGGTTGAATAGTAGGGCCAACTCGCTCCGCTCAAACAAGCCCCGCGAAATAATAAGAGCGTCCATCCCAAGAGCCAGCAGGCGTCAAATACAATGGAGAAGGCGGGTATGTCAATTATAGGAATGCATCAGTTACTCTTTTGACCTGTCAGATATTTCCTTTGGTAGGATTTGTCGTTCGGCTTCCAACCAATCTTCAAAATCGTGCCCGTGTTCTTGCCCGCGTTGCATATAAAGTTCATACGCCCTATCGGCAATCCGTGAGCCAAGAAATTCAAAATACATGTGTTGAGTTTCCGCTCGCGTTGGCGGGTTCACAGGATCGTCTTTTGACTTGATGGTTTTACTTGCAGAAACTTTTCGACGAGGAGCTGCTTTGGGCTTTGGGGGCTTTTCCCCACCATTCACAGCTTTCTTAGGCTTTTTAGCTGGAGCTTTTTTGGGGTCTTTTGGGGGTCCTTTTTTTATATTTTTCGTTGGCTTTTCCACAGGCTCATCTCCTATGCTAAATACGAATTTGGTAGAAAGCTCTTGCTAGGCGAACCTAATTTACCTCAAATTTGTTGATCTCTATTAAATTGAGAACTCTGTTAAACTCAGTCCCCTTTGTAGAGACACCTGGAGTAGGTTCCCAGTTGGGACGCTTCACGCAACCCTCAGCAAGTAACATGGTTACCCCTAGACAAGCCATCAAGACTAGAGCTCTGTTAAGGAGACTGCGGAGTGTTGGGAAGAAGCTAGGAAAAACAGACATGACCAAGCCCTCCTTCCTAGTAGATCCATTTATTATACCACGAAAACGGAGTCGTGTCGGCCATCCTGATACCTAAATGGACCTCCAAATCACCCGATCCTTTATATCTCTTGTCCATCAACCAATCAATAGCCGTCCACTTGTTCAAACCCAGCCCGAGCAAACTTACAATACAGTCAAATTAGCAAATTAGAATTAGAATGAGTAAATGAGGGGTCAAGTCTGTTTTTATATAGTACTTTTCGAAGAGGAATGAAAAGAAAAAATTGACTCTTCGGGTTTCTAATCATAGAAGGGTCAAGTCTGTTTTTACGTAGTACTTTCCTAAGAGAATGGGGGAAATTGGCAATTCGGGATCCTCATCAGGGTGTAAGCTTCCCCGTCAAACGGACAGGTCATAAATAGAGTGTTCCGGTGTTGGGTTGTGATAGGTACACGGAGCCGCCCCCTGTAGTGCGTCATGCGGTCGGTGTTCATTATAGATGGTGATCCACTCTGCCGTGAGTTCCCGCACCTGCTCCAAACTGCGAAACAGATAGAGATTGAGGACTTCATGCCGGTAGGTACGATTGAACCGATCGATAAAGGCATTCTGCGTTGGGCTGCCGTGCTGAAATCGTAGGAGTGCCCAGAGACGACGATACCCAAACGTCGGATACGCCTGAATGAGCTTCTCCAACTGGCCCACTAATTCCTCAGAGAGCGACACCTTAGCTTTCTTCTCTTTGGCAAGCCGATGCAGTGTTGCCAGAACGACTCGCCGGAGCGAAAGGCTTTTCGTTCAGAGATGTCCGGCATCGCTGCTCTCACGCATCTAACATCTTCCACACCAAAGGGTAGGGCTTCATCGCCCCTCGTAACACGTCATTTCCACACCAAACCCCGCGATTTTTTCTGATTTTTTTGATTTGCTCATCTTTGAGAGAGCCTTCATTCTTGGGCCGCTGCCGGACCATTCTCCACAGCGTGAAGAAACTGATCATTCCAACCCTCCACTGTAGCCACGGTCAGACCATGTTACCTCACCGTTTCCGCCACAGACATCTACCCTTTGAGGATCCGCATTGCCAGAGTTACGCACCGTTTAGCTGTCCATCGCTTAACAGTTTCTTCCACATGTTTTCCAATTTGAATTCCTCCTTTAAGCTAGTGGTACTGTCTTAAAGAGGGCCTCACGTTCCTGGAGGCTAATCTCTTTAAAAATATGAATTTTATAGTTGTCGAATCGTACCCCAATCAGGTTTTACCCTGACTTTTTCCACACATGATATCGTCTAACAAATGGAAGACACACTGTGGTATCGACGATACGGAGACTTTTTCGAAAACATTAACCGATTAGTAAGAATTGTTGAATGGATCTGGCAAAGACCGCCAAAAATGGGTATTGAACTAATAGATCTAAGATCAATAGTGTGCCCACACCCAACAGCATCAAGAAACTTATCCACCTTGTTCTCTGCTTGGGGAAAAGTACCAAACTCAGCACAAAAACGCCCAGGAATAATTCTCTGATTGTCCAAAACAGTCTTGGACTATTTTGTTGAGCCCGTTCGACGATTTTATACTGGGAGCGAAATTTTATCGCAAGCTGTTTTCTCCTAGTATCTTTTCTACTCAGCTTCGGATTATTGTCTATGCGCGACTTCATGGCGACAGACTGTAGCAGCACTGTATTCTTCAGGCCCGTGAACACAAGCTGTTTGATCGGAATTGACTCCATATGAGCAGGTGCCACCCAGCTTTCTTTCATCTTCAATCTCCCACTGTGCGTCACACTAATCGTGTGCTTTGGCCCTAGCAGATCAAATCGTCCATCACCTTGATTCACGATTTTGACTTGCTCGCTAATATTAAATGTTGTGCGTAGAGGTTTTTCACTCTCTGAATCATCGACGATCTGAAGTGAACCGTGTCTCCCATTAAAAATTATGTTCCTGGTAATTTTCTCCTTCCCATATCGCTTTTCCCCACGCCACATTATTATTGAATTTTCTTCGTCAACTTCCATGTGGGTAATGTCTGATGACTCTGGGATGCCTTCATCAAAGAAAGTAACTGTTGATTGAGATTTCTCGGTGAGAACAAATTTCCTACCTGACGAATCGTCATAGGCATATGTACCCGTATTCCGGAAAAAAGGTCCCCCAAGATAGAAGTACAGAGCGAGGTCTTCAGGCAATTTGTGAATATGTGGAGGCGTATCTAAAGAGACAAACAACAACTGTCCACATGTATCTCCATTCATAAAGTTCATACCGGCAAGCCCGTTTGAAAAACTGAATATTTCATTGTGCCCACGCGTTTTTAATATACTCGTGTCCACAACCTTGCTGTAAGAATCTCCAACGCCTTGTAGATATTGATCACAAGTAAGGACGGATTCCAGAAATAATTTTGTCTTTCCAATGCGTTCATGCAGTAAGACCCTTAGATCTCTAGGCAAGACATTCTGCCTTGCGATTTCCTTCCATAATGAAAAGATGTAAAACCAATAACCCGAAGCTGCCTCTAATACTGCACCGTCCTCAGCTAAAAAATACGGCAGTTCTTCATGAATTCTGGCTATTGCTACTCTTAGAGATTCTTTTCCTAATTCCGCCTCAGGCATAGAGGCAGCAACATGAACGAGTGCCCGTAATTGCATTAGGCCATGATTAGTATTCCAAATAAACCTCCTATCACTCAAAAGCAGTCTAATAGAATGTACGAGATGCCTTTCCATTCTTTGCTGGAGTAAGGGGGACTTTCCAAGATCTTTAAGTAATGCTCTAAAAAGAAGGAAAAATTCGACTCTCTCTGACACAGCATGCTCTCCGAATTTTGTCGCATCCGCTGCTAAATCAAATTCTTCTATCCAATCAAGCAGGTCTTCAGTTGCAACCTGTAATGATTCGAGCAACTTTTCGTTCGCATTCTTCTCGTACTCTCGAATAAGTTCAACACCCCAGAACATCGATTCAATGCCAAGGAGCTGCATTTCACTTAGTTTCTTGTCATGAAGCGTCTGAGAAATCTTCTCTAGAGGAACAATCAGACCGCCGGGAAGGAGAATGTTGTATTCCTCCCTCACTCGTTCTAACCGACTTGTGGTAGCCTTGTTTGTGATGACAGAGCGAATCGTATGGTAGGGCAAAACGGGCAATTGAGGCTTCTCAGAAATCCCATACCTTAGCTCAAGAACACCTTCTTGCATCATTTCAATATTGTAAATTACATCTACCGTAAACAGTAGGCCAGTGGCCAATACGACCCATATAAAGATTCTGCTTTTGTTGAAAAAACTTACCTTTTTCATTGCAACTTCTTCTTGATTTTTAAACTGAGAAATTTAACAAAAGGAGCGGGGTGGTTACAAATCGCACGCGATTTGGAGACCTGGGCTTTATGGAAGGGAGTCGAATATCTATGCCACTTGCAAGGGGCAAGTTTTCTTAGAAACTGGCCATGCTTGATACTCTGATTCGCATGACAGAGTCTAGTCAGTTCATATAGACTTTATATGGAGAAACTCCCTCAAATACATACTTTCATCATCCATCAGGAGGTCTTACTCAATTGTTTCCCTTTATGAATTTGTTCTAAAAACACAGTGCCATTTGTTAGATCAGGCTCCAAATGGCATCCTTCGGCCCATTCATTCCATGCATTGATAAAAACTAAGGGGCTGACGTAGATTAGTTATAACCTAGACCACTTCTTCAGGGTTATAAATTGTTGCTGATGTGTCCCATAATT
>JAVJHY010282051.1:0-21139 GCA_035593235.1 Phascolosoma agassizii | reverse complement strand
TTTTTGTCTGTTCAAAACGTTTGTGACGTCTGTATCTGCAGGGCCTTTTTTAGCATATGTTATCTGATAAAATGTTGTTACTCGTGGATTTTTTGCTTTGATCCGGCCAATCGCTCGTTCAATCTTCACCGGGTCTTTGAGCCGTCCTTTTTCAATCCGTCCGGATAGAGCCTTAAGCTGCTGTAAAAACCGTTTCTCCGCTGTACTCACCATCGCCAGTTCTTTGTTACGCCGACTATCACTTTTACATAAGACAAGATGTTCAGTGAAACTGGATTTTTGCTCGACTTGTTGGATACTTCCGTCAGCTTGAACTTGTTCAACAAGCTCTGTTTGGGTGGATATCTCTTCGATCAGTTTAACTTCTACACTCGGTTTCTCCTGACCGTTTTTGAAACGATTAGTAATTTTTGCAAAATCCGCACTTTGAGAAAACGCCTCACGGTACTTCGAACGCTTACGCCGACTGTCATTAACCAGATAGCTATAACCTTTCGTTCGGAGAAATTTAAGATTCTTTTTGGTCGCCACACCTGCGTCGACAATGATCAAGGGCTTCACCGAGGAAATCAATTCGTCACCCTCTGTGCAAATTTTCTGCAGACTATCAATCATCTTTACCAATGATTGGGAGTCATTAAGATTGCCATCAAAGGTTTTGTGGCCCAACTCAAAACCAAACTCATCCAATATCATACCCACTACAACTTGACAACAATCATTGCGTTTTTGTTTGTTTTTCCCACGCTTTGCTTTTCTGTTGCTCCGGCATTCTCCCTCAAAATGCGTGTTGGTCAAGTCATAAAGAACAAGCGTTCGTGTCAGATTAAAGTGTCGCTCTTGGGCTTGACGTAAATGAGTCTCAATCTCTTCCTGGTTCGATAGTAATTTGTCGCTCACATAATAAAACCGCTTCGAAACGCCTTTGAGAACCTCTTCGCCCAAAAGGTCCGGGATCGCGCTATTTGGCAACCAATGCTCTATAAGAAAATTCTCTGTCACCGGATCGACAAGCCGGTTAATCACTGTTGTGGCTGCTGCTTCACATTGAGCCTTGTTAAAGCCAAGACGACTCAGACATTTCGTCATCCCCAAATTTTCCCAAACTTTCAGGCCGAGCAGCGTCGGGCCTAACGACGTTGTATGGGTATGGGAAACTTTATCCAGCAGGACGCCGTCAACAACTTCCCCCTTATCCTTGTCTTTAGTCTTCTGTTTTGTCTCGCCATTTGATGCTGTTTCCCCAAGGGACTGAAGAGCAGGGCTCCACCGCCCTTCTCGCTGTACTCGCTTAACGATTGAATCGATCCACGGTCGTGCATCCATGGGGATGTCATCCTGTATAAGTTGCTGATGACCATAAAGGGCAGACCTGACAGATGTGGCGATGACACCCCAGTACTCCTGAGGTATGTCGGCACTACCAAGCGACACAACAATCTGGCTGCGCGGATTACCTTCCGCATTTCGATAAGACTCGAGAAGTTGAAGCACTTCTCCTGATGGCGATTTTTTGCGGCGAAAATACATGATGCATGTAGAATAAATCGCCACGCGTTTGAATGCAAGGAAAATTCTTAATATTATAGTCCCTACATTCCGATCATGAAAAATCGAGTCGTTGACTATCAATAAGTTACAACTTTTTAGTGGATGAAATCAGCCTGTTTTTGGAAAAATTTACCGTCCAACCGTCAAAGTCGGGTTAACCCAGTAGTCGGTTATTCCTTTGACGATCCGGTTTTTGCTGCTTAAAATGTCTGTGAGATCTTCAGTTTTCCTGTATAGTTGTAAACATGTCCGTCAACGTGAAGAACAGCCTAAGCTCTCGATAGAGTATTTGTTCTTTTTTTGGCGAGTCGTTCCATGAAGTCACCAGCGCGATTATATCTGGTGAGTTGTCACAGCTTACGCCTTCGGTTTTTTATGTGCGGAGCCCGATCAAGACCGAGTATTCCTCCCAGTTTCTGTGGGGTTATAGCGATTGCTCTGTTAATTGGTTTTTATGCTAGAAGGGCAATCAACAGCAGGGTCATAAACAGCGTTCGTACCCCATAAAAAGAAGCCCTAAATTTGCTGAAGAGTTGGGAGACTCCTTTCAAATACGGATCCTTATCCAACAGGGCAGTAGCTAAAAAACCTCCAGCTCTAACTCAAGATGATGGCTATCAGCAAACACCGGGGTTGCATTCCCTGGCCAAAATATCTATCTGCATTAGGGAAAAAGGAGAGAAGCCATTTCGAAAACCTGACTGCACACGGTATAACTTAGACTGTTGTTTGACAAAATGAATTCGTCCATACGTCAGATCATGGATCGGATGAGTTTACCTCTTGCCTACTTCACTGCCGCTTTTGGAGTAGCCCGTCCAACTACGTTTGGCTCAGGTGGGAAGGTCAGGTATAGGCTTCTGCGAATAAATTGCTTCGATTCAAATGAGCAATTTTTTCTGAATTCGAGCAATGACCACCCACTGATACTAGGATTTGTACCCATCAAAGTCTTAGAGCATGTTTTAAAATAGTTTAATCTTCTAGAAGCCAATTTTCTAATTTTGGCATTGATATTGCTGTTTATCTCCTGACATTTTTTGAATTATTAACCCAAGGAGAAATAGCAATGAGAAAAATATTTTACGTTATAGTTTGTGTGACTTTAGCCTTACTTGTAGAAGCACCAAGTCGTGTAAACGCCTTGAATGTCGTTTTTCCTTCGAGAGCAGATTCGCCATGGCAGAAAATGGAAGTTTTAGCGACCGCTTATTGTCCATGTGAGAAGTGTTGTGGACGGTTTGCCGATGGCAAAACCGCAATCGGGCGAGACGCTTTCACAAAGGGGGTCGCTGTAGATAAGCGTTTAATTCCCCTTCGATCAACCGTTAAAATACCTGGTTATGGGACAGTACCCGCCGATGATGTTGGGGGAGCGATTAAGGAAAATCGAATCGATGTTCGCTTTAACTCGCATCAAGCCGCGTTAGAGTGGGGAAGAAAAAATATAACCATTTACTATCAAACCCCCTAAGCTTGATTTTTCAGTCGATTTCATTGCGAAAACGCTTAGATTGTTTAATATCCCAACACGCATACAACAAAAAATGAATTTTCAATTTGCAGTAACTACCTTAAAAATCTGGTTTTTATTTTATTGAAGTGACAATAGCTTATGGATCAAAAGCTACTTTTTGTTGCGCAAGTTTTAAGAGTGTCGCATATTAACTGAAGAAAGTAAGGCTAGGGGCTCTTTAGATCAAGCAGGTAGGCAGTTGCTTTCTACTGGTAAAGAATCAATAAATGTAGGACATGTCCAGGGGCGATTTTGTTGAATGAAGAAAAATCGTGTCTTGTCACAAACCGCCAAGAGTGCAGTGGGAGCTTTTGGAGTTTCCACTTCGGTGTGCATTATCAAATCTGAAAAGGCATGCCAAAAAAGCATGTAATCCAACGGGAGGCTGCGATGTATTGAGAAGATAAGGGAAAAATTCTACGTCCAACTCTTTTTGGGTAATACACCCGCCCTAGTAAACATGTACTCTTAACAAGAATGGCCGACGGTATCTACCATCGGCCGGATTAGTGCGGGATAGCGAGGGAAATGCTTACTAATCTAGATAATTGTCCACTTTTTCCTTGGCAGTATTTTTGCCGTCTTCCAGCATTTCGCCACTTGCCTCTTTGGCAGCATCAAGCATATCTCCACCTTTTTGTTTAACACTATCGGTGGCATCAATCGCGTCATCGACACTTCCCTCAAGCATATCTCCACCCTTTTCTTTCATACCATCGACGGCATCGCCTGCCGAATCAACCGCGCCATCGACACTTCCCATACCACTGCCCTCAAGCATATCTTCACCTTTTTCCTTCATACTATCGAGGGCATCGCCAGCGGCGTCAGTTGCCTTATCAACAGCTCCCATTCCTTCATCTAGCATCTTACCGGCGCTGTCTTTGGCATCGTCAAGCATATCCCCGCCTTCTTCAATCATATCCCCGCTAGCATCTATTCCATCTTTAACCATTTCGGAGCTCGCGTCAGTGGCTTTGCCGACGCCTTCGATTGTTGAATCCATCATTTCGTCGCTTTTTTCCTTGACATTATCCACCATGTCTGATCCGGCATCAATTGTATTATCTACAGCAGAATCAAAAGAATCTCGCGCCTTGTCCGACATCGATTCAACGGCTTGATCAACCTCTTCCATGGTTTCATCAGTGGATACTTCCAAATCTTTACCTGAGTCGTTTTGACTGCAACTGGCTAACAACATGATAATTGCGGATACGCTCAAGAATAATTTTGTAATTTTGTTCAGCATTTTATCATCTCCTTGTATATTAATCGGTTGTAAATATATTTTTTAATTGAAGAGTCATCTCTAAATTTTCATTTCTTAGTAAAAGAATGAGAGGTTTTTTGTAGTCAATAGGTATGCAACATTATTTCGGTATGGTTAACACAATTAGCCTCCTTTTGTTACAAATGTTAAAAATTAACAACTAAGGTATCCCGCTCTTTAAAATTTTCAAACAGTTGGGTATTACCGCACCAGTATGTCGAAGAAAACTAAAATGAGATTTTAATTGCAAAATATGGAGGTAAGGATAAATATTTAAACAACTTGAACACTCTTATTACAAGAAGATTAACCAAAGGTCGAACTCTGAGGGGTTCTATGAACACAATACACAGTTGGATTTCTAGACAAATATAAATTTTATCAAAATGTAGATTTTGGTTAATGCTTTGCTATTAACACTTTAGGGAGCCTGTTTCTCCTTTTCGCTGGGGGACACGCTTCATGTTTAGGCAGGCCCCAAGCCATGAATCTTAGCGGCAGGAAATGACAGTCGACTTGATTGATAGGAAATCAGCAAGCCGACCATTCCTCGGCCAACAGATCCTGGCAGTAAGAACAGCCCCTTGCGAATTGCGAGGGGAAATAACAATTACAAATGCCACGTTATTATTATGATCCAATTGTATGTTAGGTACACGGAAAGGCTTTTTTCGATGAGTTAATTATTTTTCCCTTCTAAACCTATCTAACTGGAAAACAGTTTTTTGTTGATAGATTTTAACAAATAGAACTCGTAATAAATCCTCTATTCAATCATGTCGAATCATTACCATTCACCACGAATCCGTTATTTGACTGCTTTTACAGGTTTTAACCCACTGCGTAATAATCTTCAATACATCTGGGAAAAGACAAAGGATATCGATCACGACTACATTAATCGGGCCCTTTTGGCCTATCTACTTCACATCTCCACTTCTGTTATCAGTATGCCACTACGATACCTTGAAAAGCTCAGGTGTGACCACACTTCTATCTGCCTGGAAGATCCCAAAACACCTGTATTTATTATTGGGCATTGGCGGAGTGGAACTACCCATCTTCACAATCTGCTATCACGAGATATTAGATTTGGCTATATTACCCTATTCCAAACGATTGCTAACGACCTGTGCATTTCCGGAGGTAAGCTAGTAAAACCCATATTGGAGCGGGTGGTTCCGTGTGTAAGACCGATGGACAAAGTGAGTTTCGCTATGGATAACCCTCAGGAGGAAGAACACGCGATTGCGCGGCTGTCTCCCTACAGCTTTTATCATCAATGGTGTTTCCCCAGAAACGCCCGTTCTTACTTTGAAAAATATGTTCTTTTTCGAAATATTCCGCCAAGTGTTCTCGAGAAATGGAAAGAAACCTATTTAAGAATATTAAATAAAGCGGCCTCCAATATGGAAGGGAAGAGGCTGCTTTTAAAAAATCCTGTCAACACTGCCCGCATACCGATACTGCTAAAACTCTTTCCGAATGCAAAATTTATACATATTTACCGCAATCCATATAATGTCTTTCGGTCGACACGCCATCTATACCAAAGAACATTGGAGATTGCCCAGTTGCAGCGTATAAGTCAACAGGAAATCGATGATAATATAATTCACTTTTATAAAGAAATGATGAAAAAATATTTCGCTGACAAGAATGGGATACCTGCAGAAAATCTTGTAGAGATTCAGTATGAAAATTTGGATAGATTCCCACTCCGTGAATTGCAACGAATCTATGAACACCTCGCGATCCCCGGATTTTCAGCGGTAAAATCGGCCTTCCATCAGTATGTCAGCAACCAGTCTGGATATGAAAAAAATCGCCATCGATCTTTGTCTCCAGAGTTGATTGAGAGAATCAACATTCACTGGGGGTTTGCTATTGATCGATGGGGGTACCCTATGCGTAAAGGGAGAGAGGAGAGCAAAGAGATATTCTCCAAAGATTGCCCGAGCGACCATACAAAAAATATATTTAACTCGGAAGTACAGCATATCCTTCAAAAAACAAAACAGTATGTCTGCTGATACCATGCAAAGAAACTCCTACGAGGTCAGGACGACCTGCTTAATATAAATTCTGCCGGAAGAAAGATGGCATGAATATCGTTATCGCTCAAATAGACTACAGAAAACTGAAAGGGTATCTCCTAGGCCCAATGTTATGCTTTTGCGGCCTTAGAGTATGTAAACAAAAGAAAATATTAGCTTAGGGGTGCACTTTCTTTTTGCATCCGCAAGCATCCGGATTGGGCAAAGTCAATATGGAATTTTAACCTTTACAAGGGCATCAAGTTATACCCAGCAACATCAAAATCTGAAAAATCAGGGATAGGTCGCGGAATCGTTACCTTTCTTGGCCCGAATTAGATTGTAGGTTTCTCCAAAAGTACAAAATGCCAGTGTTATAAGTCATTGATAAGCAACACATCAAATTTTCGGAAATTGCGCATTTTGCGGCTTTTATCGCAGGCGTTAAAAAGACAACATCGGCGATTTAAGATCGAAAATGAGAAAAAACACTTCCTCAAATTATCAGAACTCACAAAGCAGTATCCTGAAACGTGCCCTTTTCCTTCTTTTTCTGACCTCAATAATAAGTCAATCCACGTACAGCGCAGCAGTCACCAATCAGATCCGTTATTATGCGTGTAAAAAGGATCAACAAAGAATTCAATTAGTTGAAGACGGTTGTTTGGCGCTCTACCTACGATTGAAGTTAATTGAAGAGGCAATTGAGTCTATCGAAGTTGAATTTTTCAAATATGCACCGGACCAATCCGGTCGAATAATAAACCAGGCACTAATCAAAAAAGCTCGGGAAGGCGTCAAAGTTCGCGTTTTGCTAGACTACTACGGATCTTATAAAAAAACAGGGTTTGATGAGAGATATGTCCGTCTTTTACGCAAGGCCGGTGTCGACATTAGATTTTATAATCCCGCTCCTTTATTCCGGCCGGGAAAATTGCTTTATCGCAATCATCGAAAAACCCTGGTTGTTGACGGAAAACACGCCTTGTTAGGAGGTCGAAATCAATTGGACCGCTTTTTTGAGCTAGACCCCGCCGTGAGTCGGTTCGACCGGGAAATTTACATCGTCGGATCAATGGTCAAAGATATACGCAATGCATTTGACCTTTTTTGGAATTCGAAGCATGCTTCAACGTTGGATATCACAGGGAGGAAAACTTCAGAATCTAAATTTCAAATTTTGGAAGCCCATAAGGATCAGGCGGTTGCCATCGGTTTCTTTGCGGAAAACGAATTAGATCGTAAGTTAGTCGAACGCTTGCGAACCTTGGGCATGCCAATACTGAATTCGACACCGGTGTTTACTTCAGAGCGGACCGAATACGTTTCGGATACGCCATTTTTCCGCAACAGAGGACAGGTAATGAAACATGTTTATGCCCTGCTATCCGAAGCCAGAGAACGTATTCTCATCGAAACACTTTGCTTCACTCCCCAAAAAAAGGAAGAAAACTTTTTTCTGGATCTTCTGGATTCAAACGTAACCATTTCGGTATTGACAAACTCGTTGTTCGCTTCTACAAATCGCGTTGCCTCCAGAATTGGGCATCGTCGATCCCAACGATTGATTGATAGCGGTCTCTACCTATATACTTACATGGGGAGCTATCTTCTTGAAAGAGAGCCTCTCTCTTCCCATGTTGTTGATGCGCGGTGGAGCGTTCACACCAAAAGCGTCGTCGTCGATAGCAGACACACTTTAGTTGGATCCTGTAACTTCAATCCCAGGGCACGAAACTATGATTCGGAACACATGCTTGTTTTCTATGATAATCGAGAGCTGGCCACGTTTGTAGAACAGCAATTTCAGGAAAAAACGGTAAATGCTGATCAGCTCACAGACAAAAACCGCTTCACTGGGGGAAAAAACGGGATGGAGAGTCTTACCTTTCGCCAAAAAATGGGCAATACTATTTCTACTTTTTTAATGCGTCCATTTATTTCAGCCTTGTAAAGGGTACGTTTGGTCAACTTTCAGAAGGACAAAAAAATGCTCATGCCGTTCATTAATTTCTTTTAAATGACTACCTATCTCATTTATTAGGTGCTTCGATTGCCAACCTGAGAATTTAAATTCCTTAGATCAATCTATTCTTCTGCTACGGGTTGACGTTGTGGAAAGCGTCTTTTTTAAAGATAAATTCGGTGGTAGAATTGTATTTACCAAGACCGAAGATATTTTTTGGGTAGATTTTTTATTTAGCAGTCTTGTCAGAAATAGAGTTACTCCAGGATCGGGCTTAAATTATTGCTTAACGTGAGGTTATATCATGAAACCACAAGAAGTTGTTGATCAAATTAAAGAAAAGTCAATCCAATTCATTGATTTCAAATTTCAAGATTTTCCAGGCACTTGGCAGCATTTTACCATTCCTTCCCACAACGTTGACAAGGATATATTTGAAGAAGGGCTTGGATTTGACGGTTCCAGTCTCCGAGGTTGGCAGACGATTAATGAAAGCGATATGCTGGTATTGCCGGATGCCGAATCTGCATTTGTTGATCCCTTTTTAAAACATCCCACAATTTCGTTGACTTGCTCGATTATTGACCCTATAACTCGACAACCTTATACCAGAGACCCCCGTAACGTTGCAAGGAAGTGTCAAGAGTATATTAAGTCAACGGGGATTGCGGATACCATACATTTTGGTCCGGAGGCAGAGTTTTTCATATTCGATAAAGTCCGTTTTGGACAAGAAGCGAATTATGCAGTCTATGAGGTTGATTCAGATGAAGGAATATGGAATTCCAACCTTAGCGGAGAAAAGAATCTTGGTCATCGTCCCCGACACAAAGAAGGCTATTTCCCTGTACCACCAATGGATTCCCATCAAGATATTCGCTCGGAGATGGTTAGCACCCTTTTGCAGGTGGGCGTTGAAGTAGAGGCCCATCATCACGAGGTCTCTACGGGTGGACAATGCGAGATTGATATGCGTTATGGCCCGTTATTGCGTATGGCAGACCAAATGATGATTTATAAATACATCGTCAAGAACGTCGCTAATCAACAAGGAAAGAGTGCTACGTTCATGCCGAAGCCAATTTATGGTGATAACGGCTCAGGTATGCATGTCCACTCTAGCCTATGGAAAGACGGTAAACCGTTATTCGCTGGCGATGGCTACGCAGGTCTATCAGAGTCAGCTCTACACTATATGGGGGGTATCCTAAAACACGCGCCAGCACTCATTGCTTTTTGCGCACCGACCAGTAATTCGTACAAGCGTCTTGTACCTGGATATGAAGCACCAGTAAACTTAGCGTATTCCCAAAGGAATAGAAGCGCGGCACTTCGAATACCAATGTATTCACCTAGTCCTAAAGCCAAGCGAGTTGAATTCCGTTGTCCAGATCCCTCATGCAATCCATACTATGCATTCTCATCCATTGCCATGGCAGGAATGGACGGGATCCTAAACCGTATTGATCCTGGACAGCCATTAGATAAGGACCTCTACGATCTAGAACCAGAAGAAGCGTCAAACATACCACAGGTTCCTGGTTCTCTAGAAGATGCCCTAAAAGCCTTAGAAGACGATCATGAGTTTCTGCTCCAGGGAGATGTCTTTACCGAGGATGTAATTGATACTTGGATTGGCTACAAACGGAAAAACGAAATCGAACAGCTTCGTCTTCGCCCTCATCCTTTTGAGTTCTTTTTATACTATGATTGTTAACCCTCGCATTTTTCAAAAAGGCCAACCAAACTAGCTGTTTGTGAGCAGTTATTAGTATCAAAAAGGAACTTTTAATTAGGGAAATTGTCCGTAGCTTAGGGTAGGGGCAGATCAAATTTTTGGCCTTAAGTTCGAAAATGTTATTAGATTTTTGCGAGACGATACTGTAAGTCTTGGGGCTGCGAAGCACTAATGTTATGAATATATAGTCTATACGAATACTTCTATTGTTAAAATAGGGTACTCTTGTGTTTGACGTAAGATGACACTATTTCGACCATTCCTACCGACTTTTCTCTCCACTAAATTGACCTTAAACACGGTCAAATCTAGGTCAAAAAACTTAAATTTTGCGAACCGTTGTTTGAGGGATTTTCAAAACTTCCGGTTACCAGACAATTTGGGAACCTATTGATCAGGAATTTTTTATGATTCGTTATCTAATTTATTGTGCAGTGCTTTATAGCTCTATTGCAGTCGGTTTATGTTCCCTGAGGTCATCCGCGAATAGTGAGAATGCTAGTGCTGTTATCCAAAAACTGCAAACTGTCCTTTTAGATGTTATGAAACATGCCGATGAACTCGGCTACGATGGGCGGTATGAAAAGCTAGCCCCGGTTATCCGATCGAGCCATGCCTTGCACCGAGTGGCGAAAATTGCGGTAGGGCGGCATTGGAGAAAATTGGATAAAGAACAAAAGATGAGCCTCGTTGAAAAATTTAGTGAATTTAGCATTGCCAATTACGCCTCAATGTTTGACGGATTCTCCGGCGAACAATTTAAGGTATTGAGGGAAGAAGAACAGAACCGGGGGCGAGTGTTAGTGCGAACGGCGTTGGTTAAGTCTGACGGTGAAGAAATTAATCTCGACTATGTCCTAGCTCCAGACGATGGACATTGGCGAATTATTAATATTACTACCAATGGAATTAGCGATTTAGCCTTGAAGCG
Organism: Phascolosoma agassizii; assembly: GCA_035593235.1. NCBI lineage: Eukaryota > Metazoa > Annelida > Sipuncula > Phascolosomatiformes > Phascolosomatidae > Phascolosoma > Phascolosoma agassizii. The sequence goes on along the minus strand of JAVJHY010282051.1, from coordinate 10,128 downwards.
GGCAGAGTATGCAAGTGTGATAAAAAAAAATGGATTCGACGCATTGATGGCTAAATTAGATGAGAAGATTAAGAATTTTTCGAGCTCATCAAAGGAACCAAACCTTTGACCTAACGACAATTAACTCAAATTTGAGATATAATAAAAAAAAAGCAACGCTCCATGTCGCAAAACCAAATCTTTTCAGAAGAAGACCTAAACAAATTTATCGAAGATGGATTTATCGTTGTCCGTAACCTTTTCAATACGGACGAAACGCGTGATCTCATAAAATGGACAGCCGAAGTAGCAAGCTTCCCTGAAGCTGCCGGTAAATATATGATGTATTTTGAGGAAAGTTTAATTAGTTCCGGAGAGCGCATACTCTCACGCGTAGAAAACTTCTGTCCGTATCACGAAGGGTTTTCAAGCATTATTAATGGACCCAAAATGCTTGGAGCCTGCTCCGAGCTTTTTGGAGAGTCGGCAATATTGTTCAAGGAAAAAGTGAACTTCAAATTACCGGGTGCCAACGGGTTCACTGCTCACCAAGACGTTCAAGCAGGTTGGGACACCTATGCAAGCCTACACATTACGGCCATGATATCCATTGATCCGGCTACCATCGAAAACGGATGCCTGGAGCTTGCCGCTGGGCGACACAAAAACGGGTTATTGGGTGAAATGTGGGAACCACTAAAAAAAGAGAACTTGAACGGGGTTGAGTTCAAAGCATTCACCACTCAGCCAGGAGATGCCATATTTTTTGATTCGTACGCACCTCACCAGTCATCCCCAAATCGCACCAATCAGCCGCGTCGCGTGTTGTATACGACCTATAATAGAGCATCCGAAGGCAATCATTTAACCCAGTACTATGCCGATAAACGAAAAAATTACCCACCCGATTGTGAAAGGGAGCCTGACAAGAATTACGCCTTCAAAGTCTAGTAGCCAAAGATTACAAATGAGTGAAGTTGCTTCGAATCCATTACAATTATTAGCGCGTCAAGAGGGAGTTATAGTGATTCGATTTCTGTTTGATGGATATTTCCAAAAAACATAAATGTATTTTTCTGCCATGCCAGCCTTCGAATAGGGGTCGGGAGCATAGAATTGGAAAACCAAGCCCGTTCCATAGTTTTTCATTTTAATAATTGCGCCGCTGAAAAAAAAAATCATAAGCTTAAACTTGCTCTCTTAGAAACAATTGATTAAGATTACGATTAAGAATCTCAGGATGTGCAATTTAATTTCTGAAAATCTATAATTTCCAAGCAAAAGTACATGCCGACAAAACCCTGGGATAGCTGCCTTGCTAATTATCTAATTCGTCCATTAAGTTCGACTCCTATCACACCAAATCAGGTGACGACGGTAAGTTTATTCGTCGGCCTTGGCTCAGGTCTGCTTTTCGCGGTTGGAGATCCCATAGCTGCAAACTGGGCAGCTAGTCTCTATATGCTGGCAGCCCTTCTGGACCACTGCGATGGTGAACTGGCGCGACTTACCGGAACCACCTCTCAGTTCGGCCATTACTACGATCTTGCTGTCGGTGGAGCCAACTACATTTTATTGTTTGTAGCCATTGGTATCGGGCTTCGCAGCGATGTTATTTTGGGAAATAGGGCAATTTTGCTAGGGGCATTAGCTGGCTTCTCAGTGGCGATTATCGTCATTCTACGTTTGGTTATGGAAGATCGAGGCGGCAAAAGTGCTACCTGTCAACCAGGTTTAGGTGGTTTTGAGGTTGAGGATATTTTGTATCTTGTTGGTCCGATTGCCTGGCTTGGTTGTCTACGTCCCTTCCTAATCGCCGCTGGTATTGGCGCACCTCTAGCTATGTTCATAGTCTTATGGCAGTTTTTAAGGAGTCCCTCATCGCAAGGCTAATTTTATGGAAGCGTTTTTGCCATTCCGTCATCGATTGCCGAGTAATTCGCCAGGGGTCAAGCAAAAATTTCAATAAAAACCTTTCCAATAAAGAGTGTCCTATGATCAAAACATTTAATCCCTTAAATTAGTAAAACATGTTTAAAACGAAGCTAGGGATGTTGATGATGTGGGGTAGGACTGGGGATATCGTTGAACCAAAGGTGATTTCTCATTCTTGCACTTCATTCCAGGTTTTGGTATAATGACCACACATGTGATATGATTAGGGCTCGGTGATAAATAAATTGGCCTTTTAAAGTCATGTATCTAGAATTGACGCAAAAACAGCAACTATTTCTAATCCTTGTTGCGTCATTTATTCCTTGTTCTCAGGTTTGTGCTATAAATTGTCGACCTACATGAATCAGCCATCTTTTTTGTTTTAGCCTGGGATAGATTTTGATCACAGGAATTGCTATTTCAAAAATGCTGAGCTTAGGGCAAGGGCGTACAAAAATAATTAGTTGTATGCGTCCAAAGAAAATAATAGTGTTGCTGTTCCCGCCAGGGAAAATCAAACACGAAACTATTTTTAAGGAGTAAACAAATGGAGAGCAATAGTCGCATTTTTGATTTAGTGAAAAACGCAATTAATGAATTAAACGAAGAGCTCGAATATGACGAGTTAAGAGATATAACAGCGGACACTAATGTTTTTTATGGTGACAATAGCATTGACTCGCTTACACTTGTGCGTTTGGTAACCATGCTTGAAAGGGAGGTATCCGAGGCGTTTGGGAAAAAAATAACTTTGGCCGATGAAAAAGTGATGTCCACAAGGAATACGCCGTTTAAAACGGTAAGTACTATCTCTGATTTTATTGCAGAAAAATTGGAGGAAGCCTGATGTCTCAGAAAGTGATGGTCATCACTGGAACACGAAAAGGCATTGGCCGTTATCTGGTCGAGTACTACACGCAGGCAGGTTTCTCTGTAATTGGTTGTAGCCGCGGTGCCTGTGATGAGAACATCCCCGGGTATGAACATTTCATGCTTGATGTTGCCGACGAGAAAGAAGTTGAGGATATGGTCGATAAAGTTGCAAAGAAATATAATAATATACACGTTTTATTGAATAACGCGGGTATTGCAAGCATGAACCATTCTTTGCTAACTCCAAAATCCACAGTTAGCAAGATACTAAATACTAATGTTGTTGGCACATTTTTATTTGCGCGCGAGGTAGCAAAGATAATGATTGGTCAAAAGAACGGCCGAATCGTCAATTTTGCAACTGTGGCCACCCCTTTGCGATTAGAAGGAGAAGCGATTTATGCAGCCTCCAAAGCTGCGGTAAGCTCCTTAACTCAAGTTATGGCTAAAGAATTATCGTCTTACAATATCACCGTTAATGCCGTGGGGTCAACTCCTGTTGCCACCGACCTTATTAAGAATGTTCCCCAAGATAAAATGGATGCTCTAATTGCTCAGCAGGCCATCAAAAGACTTGGGACTTTTAATGACATTGCCAATGTGGTCGATTTTTTTGTCAGCCATCGAAGTGATTTCATTACAGGACAAATTATTTACTTGGGCGGAATTTGTAATTAGCCTCAATTATTCATAGATTTCATAGTGTTAAAGTGTTGCATGCCTCAAAATCAGTTAGATTGATAAATTCTTATTTAAATAATTGCACTGGCTGCATAGAAACCTTGCCTTAATATTAATCTTGCCCTTAATGATAGTCTCTTAGAGCGTGTTTTAAAATTGTTTAATGTTTTTTCATGTTTAGATTTAGGCCAGATTTGGACGATTAGATGAGGACAAAGGCGTAGAAATATTGAAATATATCGATGTTATTGGCGTCATTTAATCGTTCAAAGATGGTCTGAAGATGGAATCGGGAAGAGCGTTGAACAATTTTAAAACACGCTCTTAGAAACAAATGATTAAGTTTATGATTAAGAATCTCAAGCTGAGTAATCTAATTTCTGAAAATCGATAAGTTCCTTCCATAACAGAAATCTAAGCATAATCCAGGCTAGACTATCATTAGCTCATGCGACTTGACAACTTAATTGCACATATCGAATCATGCGGTTCAAATAAAGCGATCGTCTTCAAAGAGAACCATTATTCCTTTGAACAAATAGAAGATAAACGGAAACAGTGGCTTGACATCCTCAGAAGCAGTGAAATTCGGCCTGGACAGGTAATTGCAATTGAATCGGACTATTCGTTCGATAGTCTTACGCTATTTCTTGCTTTACTATCTAACCGCAATATCATCGCTCTCCTGCCGTGTTTTCTGAGCGATCAATCCTCCTATTTGGTGGATTCTGAAGCGCAAGGGATCTTTCAGTTTGACCAGGAAGATCGGTGGGCTTTCCAGACTATTGACCATGAACAAAAAAAACCGCTTCTGAAAGCTCTCAACAAGCTGGGAAATGGTGGTTTTGTCATTTTTTCATCGGGTTCGACCGGAAAACCAAAGGCTATTTTACACGATATCGAACGGTTCTTGACTAAGTTCGAAAAGGCCTCAAAAAAACTCTCCACCGTAAGTTTTCTTTTATTCGATCATATTGCTGGCCTGGATACTTTGTTCTACACATTATCCAGTGGCGGCACGTTGGTCTTTCCAAAGAATCGAAATGTGAGCGCTATATGTCAACTAATTCAGGACCACCAGGTTGAAGTTCTTCCTACCTCGCCGACATTTCTCAATCTATTTTGCCTTTCAGGAGTTTATAAAGATTTTGATTTATCCTCACTAAAAATTATTACGTACGGCTCCGAACCCATGAGTGAACATACCTTAAAACACCTTGGAGAAATACTCCCAAATGTCAAACTCATCCAAAAATACGGGACCTCCGAATTCGGTTCTCCGATAAGTCGATCTCGTGGTAACGCCAGTCTGGAAATTAAAATTGATAGAGACGATGTGCAAATGAAGATCATCGATAACGTCATGTGGATAAAGTCAGACTGTGCCATGATGGGCTATCTGAATGCACCGAGCCCATTTGACGAAGATGGGTGGTATTGTACAGGTGACGAAGTTAAAACCGATGGTGACTGGATGCGGATAATAGGACGAAAAACGGATATAATTATTGTAGGCGGCGAAAAGGTATATCCTTCAGAAGTGGAACATACCATTATGCAGATGGATAAGGTTCTTGGCGTGATAGTGCGGGGAGAGGCGCATCCATTTACAGGAAAAATTGTCTGCGCGAAGGTTCAGGTAAATTCAATTGCGGACGAAAGGGCAATTGAAAAATCAATTCGGAAGCATTGCCGCGAAAGATTGCAACCGTACAAGGTTCCTGTAAAGATAATGTTGACAGAACAGCCTCTATCGAACCAACGCCACAAAAAAGTATGGAATCACGCCTTCTAACCAGGAACTTGTTCAATTATATTTGGCAGGCTCCTGAGCCTTGCCTTAAAATCCCCTCTACTTTAATTTCAGGCATTCCTTGTGATCGCCCTCTTCAGCGCACGTAATTATACCGTTTTCGAGTCGTAAGCTTAAAGGGGAGGTAATTATCCAATCGGTTCCGATAGGTAAATTCATAAGAACGCAATTCGTCTCGGGCATCTCCCAAGCATCTGGAGAGGTCAGGGTTTCCTTGTCCGCCGGAATTTCGAAAGCAATGATTGGCGGGGTGCGCGGCTTGATGAAATCATTCCAAAACATATCCTCGCAATGATCGCAAGTGCGGCTGTAAAAAACGATGTACCGTTCACTGTCATCCAATCCGATCGGCCACTTTTGTAGATATTGAAAAAGTTCGACTTCACTCCAGGGTTTGCCGATCCATTGCTCTATGTTTTCTACATACCAATACCCTTCTAAAGATTTAGGTGAGGGATTCGTTATAAATTCTAAGGGGATTTCAGATCCTTGTGGATTATTTGGCTCGGATTCTGTTCCCTGAATAGCGACTGCTGGTGCCCGGCCTGCTGGAATCACTACTGCAAAGCTGATTACCGTACCAACAAACACCATTGCAAAAGTTAAGCCGGTAGCCGAGCGGCGAGAGAGCAATGTCGACTCTTTTGTCGGCGAAAAAGTTAATACTCCCAATAGTAATACCCCATCAATGGAAAGCATCATCCAAGGAGGAGGAGAAAATGTCCCGAGACAGCCACAGCTCGTAGCGCCTCCCCTGATTTCGTTTAGCAGAATTAGACAAAAGCTGCTTAGCATAAATATAGCCATTAAGCGGGCAAACGGTTTTAGAAAAAACATGATGCTAACCGCCAAAAATTCGAGAGAAATTAGAATCGCCAAAAGCCAATATAAATCAATCTGATAGTGAGAAGCAGGATTTAAGATTGAAATCTTCGGCAATGTCCTCGGACTCGTTTCCATCAGTTTAAAAATGGCACCGGTAAGAATCCAAAACGGGACAACGCCCCGAGTAAGTAGAGTACCTATTAATCCAGAAGTTGGTCTTTTGAATATGATCATGTTTGGAAAGTTTATGCTAGTATTTTATATGTCCCCTGCCTTGGTCTTGCAGTTCAGATTATATACCGACTCAATTTTTCCCGTAAATCGATTCGGAGAATCTGGCCAAGCGACCTGAAACAAGATGAATTGCCAACGCAATTCTTTACGATAATAATTCTGGAATAACTTCCTTCTCGTGGAAAGATCCGGGTATCTCAAATTTTTCTATAATTCTTGATTATGCAGTTATCATCCAGAAATACCATTCATTGCCAAATAAGTATCACTACATATACAATATAAGATGTAGTAAATATATCAAAAAAACTGCCGGCTCCTTCATAGAAGGAATTGCCGGCAGTTCGGTTCTTATCAAATTGGCTACTCGACGAATTTTAGTCGAATAACGTTGTCAGCTTTTAGTCGCACTCGCAAACATAAGAAACGTCAACATTATCAAAACAAATGAAATCGTCGGACCCGCCATATTTACTGGAGACCCTGAACCGTACAACAGTACTGGAGGATGCAAACGCACTAATATCATAGCTCCTATGCGTCCAGCTCGGGGCAACTCTGCCGGAAAACGTTTCCAAAACGGAGTAAGTTTGACCACCATCCTTCGAGATCTCGACTTTCACAGTGTCATTATATTCAACATAAGGCGTCCAAAAATCAAAAGAGAGAGTTGCTTTGGAAGCACAAGAAAGATCTACCTTACGTTTTGCGCTTGGTTTACCACCAGTATCCGGGTAGTCATTTAATTCTAATGTCCCATCATTGACAAAGACATTACCGGCAGTAGGTCCGGAACCATTACGGGCAGGGTCATCTTCCATCCAATTCGCTACCCAATCAACAGAACCATCATTGTTCCCATAAGATTTATTCTTAAATTTATCAAGAACATTATCATTTGAGGGGACGCAATCATCACAATTTAAGCCAAAACTTATGCAGACGTCGTCGATACAGAATTTATCGTACTTGCCCCCGTAATTTTTAGAAACACGGTAGCGGATAACGGTTTTATCAGAGACATAATCTGTTATATCTATAGTTGCCATTTTCCAGCCGCCGGAATTTCCTACAATTGACTTGATTACTGAAAAATTAGCGCCTCCGTCACTAGAGGCTTCCACTGCAATTTTATCATCGGAATTAACCGACGAGGATGTCCAATAACGAAACTTCAAGGATGCAAAATTTGCACCTGATAGATCGACTCCTCTTTTAGCGCTTGGCATGGTTCCAGAGTTTGGATAATCATCCAAACACAGTTTGCCACTACGTTTTATTTTCACTTGTCCTGCAGAAGGATCCTGGTCATTTCCAAACGGATCAATCTCCATCCAATCGGAATTCCATTTGGCAGAGCCGTCGTTGTTATCGTAAGCAACTGTGGTGAAATGATCTTTTACAGTTTTTTCAAACGCAATACATTCAAGGTCAACATTGATATCGCCACGTTTGGGATCACCTGCATCAGGATTCACTTCAAATGGAAAAAAGCGGTTTGGTACTACGTCAGAATTATCCCGAAATGCGATTCCTTTGTCGCTTTTCGGTTGGTCAATAACCTTCCAACTGAACCATCCCGAAGCGCCAAAATTGAAATTTTTATTGTTTGCACCATCTCCAATCTGGAATAGTGGACCAATCCTTTCGACGGAGATTTTCGCTCCTGCAAAATTATCTGCTCCAATTAAAGTACCCGTTAAGCCTGGCGAAAAACGCCATTTAGATGCGTCCTGAGTACCATCGTCACACTCAAATTTTGGTTCTTCTCCCCTAATATCCAATTCCTCTTTTGTAATCAACTTGTCGAAGGTGATATCTACATTAAAGGCATTATCAGGATCGGACGTACTGACTACTTTTCCAGTTAGTGTAAGCGTGCCGTCGCTATTTTCGACAAACAAGCCTTCACACTTTCCGTCAAAAACGAAATCATCGGTGGCAATATCATCATCCATTGGCATATCACTTCCAGTATCAATGAGACCCGGTAGCCAAACGGCATGCTTGTCAAAACCTTCGGCATTTTTGCAACCTTCTGAATCCACCTTAGCACGGGAAGCGCAAAAGATCTTCTGTGCAGAATATTGAGGTGCAGCAATCAAAGTTAACATGAAAAAATACAATAAATAACGCAATTTTTGTTTCTTCATTTTTTTATTTCCTAATGTTTTTATGATTATTTTTGATTAATTTTCAATCTAATTACTTCCAGGATTTAATATTTTTAACCACGCAAAAACTCATTATTCTATGTTGAACGTTATTGATTTATTTTGTCAATAATATCTCCTTTTGTTTTAATTCCTGATATTACTTTTAGGTTTGCAATAATCTAATTCCGTTAATTTATATCAATGTTTCAGATACCTCCAATTTATTAGAATTCTTGCGCAATTTAGCGACCACCCTTCTTGCGTTTATTTTTGCGATGAAATTATTCCTGATAATTTTTTTTACCAAAACCAAATGCTACAACTTTTTATCAGTCTTATAAACACCTCCAACTTGTTAGAAATTATTGGTATAATTTAGCGATTGTAGACTTTGCTGTTTTTCTACTAAAATAAATAAAAAAACAGTTGTGAAAATTTGGTATGAAATTAAAATATTTCAAATCGAGTAATCATATTTATTTAACTATTTGCTATTATTTAATATTCATGTTGCAACTATGTTTAACTAGGTTAATTGCGGAGAAATAACCTCACTTCTTTATGGTCATTTATTTCTAAAAATGTAAATCATATATCTATTCTTTAGAGCAATGATTTCGGTTTTATGATTTCAGAAAAAAGAAAGGATAATTTTTTTCTCACCTGCTCATGATGTAATCTCGGCTATTTCTGCAGTTTATTTAAATGTTGTACAATAATATTTCATAATGTCAGGGGAGAAAGCTAGGTTAGCTTTAGACTTCACAAAGAGTGTCGCAATCACGGGAAAATATTGCCATATGAAACTTTAGAGTTTGTATAGATTGTGCCAATTCTTGATTGTCCCTACAGCGACATAACTACAACTAATTGAGGAATTATAGATCCTGCTTCAGCTTCGTAAATTCTATGAATTGCGCTTTCGCTACCATTGACTCAGGGAAAGCAGGAAAATGAAAAGTTAAATCCTGGGATGGTTACTCCAGACGGGATATATCGCCGTTGGATAAACAATGAAAACAATCTAATTATCAAGCAGAATGTGTTCGATTAACCGGATACCCCTATAACTTTGCTGGGTTGAAAGAGACTTTGACTTGGATTCAGTTAAAATTCAGGGAAAAACCATCAACGCCAATATGGAACTCCAGCCCCTCATCCCTACCACTACCACCAATGACCGAATTAGGAGGTGTGTAAAAATAAATGGAACATTTGGCATCTGATCTTCCGGATAATTTCCTTGCTATTCAATCACGAAATTGACGCTGCTCTCAAAATAGCATCTGCGATTCCTGCGGTTCCCCTCAAGTCGGATCAAGGAAATTATCCATAAACATCAGCGCGAAAATGACTAATTTATTTTTATACACCTCCTACTGAGAAATCAAGTAATCAGCCTGTTGTACGTTATTCCCCGGATAGGCATGAAGATGAGCAAATCGTGCTTTCACGGTTTTCGCGCGGAGTTTTCCGTCAATGACTGACATTCCGCACCCATATTTTGTGGTTTTAAGTATTTTCTACCACTATATCTCGTGGTTTATTGGAATTCCTTAAATGCGACTTTAAATAGGCCAACAATTTCTCCTGTCAGTCATTCCTGAAAATAAGCATAAATTGAGGCTAATT
>JAVJHY010280985.1:0-20996 GCA_035593235.1 Phascolosoma agassizii | reverse complement strand
CGAACATAGACTCATCCTAAAACGGCCGAAGCCTTTACTAAACAAACATTAAATTGTTCAGCTTACGCGGTATTAACCCAAGTTTCCCTGAGCTATCCCCCATTTTAGGGCAGATCATCTATGCCTTACTCACCCGTCCGCCGCTTTATACACTCCCGAAGGAGCTTTAATCGCTCGACTTGCATGTGTTAGGCGCGCCGCCAGCGTTCATTCTGAGCCAGGATCAAACTCTCAGTAAATATATTATTAACTTTAGTTCAATTCTGAATTGAATTGCGATCAGCAAGCTGACCGACTTTTTTGAATTCATCGATAAATCGATTCATTCGGAGTTACGCTTCGTACTTAACCTTAATTAAAAGGTCAATGTTGACTTTTGTTTTATATGGCTATTCAGTTTTCAAGGATCACAGTCTATCTTCCCGTTGTCCGCCGCTCTCATAAACTCTCTTATTACAAAGTGTTTGTTTGAGCTGTTTCCGCTCGGGTCATTCATCTTACCGAATCCGACTCTCAAGTGTCAAGCACTCTCAAAATCTTTCTCCGGCCCTTCCGAATCACTCAAAGACAGTTGGCGTCAGGCATTGAGCCCTCCGTCACTTGCGCTTAAAGCAAGGTATTCATCTTACCGAATCCGACTCTCGAGTGTCAAGCACTTCCGAAATCTTTTTATCCGGCCCTTCCGAATCACTCAAAGGCAGTTGGCGTCAGGCATTGAACCCTCCGTCACTTGCGCTTAAAGCAAGGTATTCATCTTACCGAATCCGACTCTCAAGTGTCAAGCACTCTCAAAATCTTTTTCCCGGTCTTTCCGAATCACTTAAAGGCAGTTAGCGTCAGGCATCGAGCCCTTCATCAATTGCGCTTAAAGCAAGACATTCATCTTACCGAAACCGGCTCCCAAGTGTCAAGCACTCTCGAAATCTTTTTCAACCCTTTCCGCATCACTCAAAGACAGCTAATACATAAGGAGCTCAATGTGATTCAGTTTCATCCTCAAAGTAAAAAATGATCCTAAGGTATCCTGAAGCATAAAGTCACAATGAAAGTCAGGGTTTTACATGAACTTAGAAAACACTCCTCCTTTAGATAAATACCTTACCCTTAAAGAGATCAAGGCACTCTTTTCAAGTTGCACTGCCAACCCAGGCTTCAAGAAAAAAACAATGGGTTATTCGATAAATGGGCAAGCGATTGACCTATTAGAATACATTCACTCCCCTATCAAGCAAGAGGCCCCACGCAAACGCATTCTGCTTTATGGCGGAGAAGATGCAACGGAACCTATTTTTTCGCAAACCATAAAATGGATCCTTGAACAATTAAAAAACCCGCAGTCTGAGATTCATTCTTTGGCTTATGATTGGTATTTTGTGGACTGCATCAATCCTGATGGCTATTTAATGAATGAAAACTGGTTTGATCAGCCGGGTGATTTAAGGGCATTTTTTGACCACTCTTGGGAGGACATTCATTCTCGAATGATTTTCATGAATGCCGACAGACCTGAAGTCAGGGCCTTACACAATACATTTGACACCTGTTCACCCGACTTTATTTTCAATATGCATGACGAAAGCCACTTTCCTGCCGATGGGTACAAATTTGCATTTTCCGAACCCATAGACATAGAAGCCCTCACAAAACACCTCAACCGTGTTTCAGCAGAAATGGATTTGTCCGAAGATGAATTAATTATCATGGACAGTTACGGAAAAGAGCCTTGTTTTAGCACCCACGCGGCTTTAAATAAAAATCCAAACACGTTTGTATTTATCAATGAGGCTTGTGGTTACAAACGGAGGGAAAATGCATCTGAGCCAGGGGTACTGCCTGAAAAACATCCTGTTTGGATAAAATTAAAAACATATCAAAACCTATTAAAAAATGACCACAGCCCCATTCTTGAAAGCGCAAAGTTCCATGTAGATGTACTGCTTGGCTCACTTGAACAATCTCATCCGTTTAATACAAAAATGCTCTCGCTCACAGGATATGGCCTCAATTACTTAATCACACAAGGGATTGAAGAAGCTGCACAGATTAAATCTGTTTTTATTGAATTTGTTTTAACACATTATGAACACCGCTATATGCCAGTCAGCGTCTCAAAACAAGTCAGAGTTCAATTGGATGCCTTATTTACTCTGCTTCAAGACAAGGCATCACCTTTAGACAATGAACACTGATGGCCATTGCCCCCAAGTCAAAATTGGTAAACTAAACCTGTCACACAATCAATCTTAAGGCGTAAACCCAGTCCATGCCCATCGAAGAACATAGATTTGAATCAAACCAGGGTGCAATCCACATCAAAACGTGGAGACACCAAAACCCATCCAATCACCCACCCATTGTGCTCCTGCACGATTCTTTGGGCTGTGTGGGGTTATGGAAAGACTTTCCTGAACATTTGTCTGAGCGAAGCCATCGAACCGTGATCGCCTATGACCGTTTGGGGTTTGGCAAATCTGAAATGCGCCAAGAAAAACCGGGAAAGGACTTTATCGAACAAGAGGCTATCTCCGTCTTTCCCCAATTAAAAGAGCATCTCGCCATTGATAAATACATCCTGTTTGGGCACAGCGTTGGCGGGGCAATGGCCATTGAAATAGCATCTAGAGATCCCGACTGCCTTGCCCTGATCACGGAATCGGCCCAAGCTTTTGTTGAAGAAAAAACCATTCAAGGCATCAAACAGGCCAAAGAGCTTTTTAGTCAGGGGAGCCACAAAGACAGGCTTAAAAAGTGGCATGGTGAAAAAACAGATTGGGTTCTGAGTGCTTGGATTGAGGTCTGGCTTTCGGACGGGTTTTTAAATTGGAGTTTAGAACAAAGCATTCAAAGTGTAAGCTGTCCAGTGCTTGCAATACATGGCGAGAACGATGACTATGGCTCAGTCGCTTTCCCTGAATTTATTGCAGGAAAATCAAGTGGCAAGTCCGAAATATTTATTGTGCCAGACTGTGGCCATGTGCCGCACAGAGAAAAACAGGATCTGGTGTTAACAAAAATACTCGGTTTTATGGACAATGATTATTAAATGGAAGCAGTCGCTCTTGTCTTCTTCCAGCAAAGGAACCCCGCAATACATTTCTTGTATTTGAAAGAGCACCTCACCCAAATAACTGAGACTGCTCACCAGATGAATAATAAATAAGATACTAAAAGATTTACACCTATCTTTTTGTTATTTTATTGAGTAGAATAAGAATATAAGCTAGTATCTATAATTTTTACTGTATTCTCCACGCAAAATATCTAAACCATCAATCTCACCCCATATTTTTTGCCGTGTAAGGCACCTTGAGAGGTCAGAAAATGAAAAAAGCAGATATTGAAAAATCCTTGAAACAATTATTACTCAAACTCTTTGGGCATGAAGACTTGGGCAGGGTTCAATATTTCAGTTTAAAAGAGTTTTTAGAGCTCTTTATGGCAGTAGAAGATGATTTTCAGATTGTAATCCCGTTAAAATCAATCAAACAACTCCTCACCCTAGACGCCCTGATTGAATACATCCATCAAAAAGTGTCCGCAAAGAACATCAATATTTACCCTTTTTAAGCCAAAAGGCATGCCCCTTATATAGCATGTTCTCGTGTTTATTAATTGACCCATCCCGCCTTCTGATTATTCAATCCACATCAGACCCAACACCTGATGCAAACCCAATTGGGTATAATGACTAAAAGTAGGCATTTGGGAGACATACATTGAGAGTCAACTCTAATTATTCAAGTACCACCCATTCGTTCTATGAACTCAAAGAACACCCAATAAGTGGCTCTGAATTAAGCTTGCTTAAAAACCATCAGGATAAAGGACATATCACGGTCAATGGCGAAACTCTCGAAAACAAAGAGTGGCTGTCACTGTGAACCCTAACAGATTTATTGTTGGCGCCAACCCTGTGGGTATCAAATGACCCAGAACACCTTAAAAATCATGTTGGACTATGACTGTTGGCCCACCTGGATAATAGGCGAAAATTTTGAGAATATAGATCCATCAACCATAGGTGTCAACTCCTCTTTGGCGGACAAGCTGATCGCATGGTCAGATGCCTTTGATGCCACACTCAACCGGGATGACCCGACGAATACCCACGCTCTAGAAACACAAATCACTATATTAGAGGAAACTGGGGTTGCCTTATGGCAAGAACTGGGTAAAGAACTTGAAGGTTCATACGCCCTTCATTATCATAGCCTGCGCTTGAACAAAATATATACCTCTTTATCAATGTATCAAAAAGCCATACTCAATGAGATTGAATAAAATACGATTGCCGCAGCACTAAAAAATATCACAAAGGTGTCGAATAAGATGTTTCTATTTAAAGATCTGATTCAAATGATTCAAGATATTAACAAAGCCAACAATAAAATCATTGGCTTTTGGGGAAAAGCTTTAAATCTTCCTCAGATATTAGGTGGGCTACTTTTGATGCGCACCCTTGAAGGGGCAGTAATTCTGCTAAGCGTTATTTTCACATTGATTGTCGCTTCACAAATTCATAAAAGAACCCCTTTTTCACGTTTAATCGGAATCTGTCATTTGCCTTGGCTGGGATTAACACCTTGGCTTATCTATAGGTTACAAACCACAGAAAACAATACTTTGGTAACAGTTTGGCTCTACTATGTCGTTACCACAATGCTGATTAGCATCTTCTTTGATATTTACGACCTCGTTCGATTTAGTAAAGGGGCCAAATCTTTTTCATGGGGCACCCTAGAAAAGGATTGATAAATTTTGGCCTCAATTGTAATCGAAAATAGATACCTAACCGGGAAACAGTTTTTAAATTGCCTAGTGCTTGCATACCAATATCAGTACTAAATGAGTTTAAGCCTTAAAACCTATCAGCTCTTCAAACATCAATTAAAAATGCCTTTCCGAAATCATTTTAAGGAAAAGAGCTTCTCGCCGATCAAAAAATTGATAATACAAAGAACATCCATAAAAATGATGGGCACAACTCTGAGTCCCAATACCGATAAATTTACAAATAGCATTCAATTCTTTATGCCCGCCCCGTTAAGCTTATACTCTTGACAAACACTGGAATCTGGCTCATAATTTACCCGATTGATAATTCGTTTACGGCTATTTCAGAGCACAGAGGAAAGTTGGAATACTCAGGCGTATGAGGCGTATAAATAAAGCCCATGACTTCTTAGAAGACACTTCAACAAGAATGAGATACACTCTTCTCCCCAAATTGGCAAAGACTTAAATGCGAGAAAGTTTTTCAACGCCTTTTCACTGTTTGAGTATCAGACTATTCAATGATTGATCTTCAAACCTATCCCGTGAACGTGCCATCAAACCTGGAATTTATATCTGCCCACAGCTTATTTAGGCTTGAATACAAAGTACTTCAGCCTGGATTAATCAAAATTACTTTTTCTGGTAGCCCTACTATTGAGGATTTGGAGCAGTGTTATCAACGCACTTTAGCATTTCAAAACTGGTTAGAATCAAATGATATCCTGACCTTTGTGATGACGGATCTTTCAGAGCTTCATTTGAAAGGATTCAAAACCAGAAAATTTATTTTGACCCGTTTTCGCTATGATAAGAAAACCAATGTGATCAAGTCCTATATTATTGGCACAAATAATATTATCAGAACACTCTTGAACGCACTCTCAAAAACTCAAAAGCAGGTCAAATTACAACATTGCCAAGATTCTACTGAAGCCTTTCAATTTTTTCAGCAAGATATTAAAAGGTTCCCCAGATTACAGTCAAAGCAATCACAGCCAGCTTTTTTAACAAAAGAAGGCTCTGAAAATAAGCTATTAGATCCCTCCCAACCCTCTATGATCTCAAGTTTAAAAAATTCTGATTCAGATAAGGAAGACATATTTGGTTGTGTCGATTTGAATCATTTAAAAGCCATTCCTGAAGTGTATTCACTTGAACCCCTAGAGCACTACCAGTCTCCTACAGGACAGTTTGAGTTCACTTATATTTTGATTAATAAAAATATCATCTTTATTCATTGGAGGGGACACATTGACCAAGTTGATATGGAAGCCCACCTCAAAAATCAAGACACCTTTTTCTCTCGCATTATGAAGGGGCAAGACAGTTGTTACTCCATTTCTGATTTGCGTGACGTCAGTTGGATCAATAAAAAAGCAATACGTTACCTTATCAGCAAGCTCAAAGAATTTGAAACACCTGCCAAGGTGAATTGGATTATCTTAAATCAGGGAAAACTCAAGGGCCTGTTGCAAATCCTTTTGCGCTTTATCCCCAAAAAAAATATTCATCTAGAAGTAACTCAAACGATTGCTCAAGTATTCCAAGACCTCGCGTTCCCACATGAACAATCCAGACACCCAGACTCGAAAAGCCCGATGCCCCTTGTTATGCCATCAGACCCAAGCGCAATGCGAGAATTGATCCGATCCCAACATAAATCCCTGATAAATCAGGAAAAAGAATTTGAAAAACAGATTGATCTTATTAGCAGCATTTGGGGAAATATGGTGGTGAATGATAATTTCAAGCCTGAGCTCATGAACAATGCCCCCACCCCATATTTCCAGGAGTTTTATGATATTAGCAATGCTGTTCAAACTGACATGCGTCATTTTATTGACGAATTGAAATCTGAAATTGAAGAACGTTTGAAAGCAGAAAAACATGCCCTTGCTGCCAGTCAAAGCAAAGATCTCTTTTTAGCCAATATGAGTCATGAATTGCGCACCCCGCTTAACTCTATTATTGGGTTTTCCAATCTTCTTAAGAAAGACACGCATTTGCTCCCCAAACATCATAAATATGTGGACCGGATTCATTCAAATGGCTTACACCTCTTGAATTTGATCAATGATATTTTGGATATTTCCAAACTGGAGTCGGGAAAGTTTGATGTACACCCCGAAATTTTCGAACTCGAACCGCTAATACAAGAAATTAATGACACCGTTCAGCCCCTTATAGAAAAGCAGAAAAATCAGTTTTTTATTCAAAACAATCATCCAACCCTTCAACTTTTTCAAGATCAGCGCTATGTCAAACAGATTCTACTTAATCTCCTATCTAACGCATTCAAATTTACCAAAGAGGGAGAAGTTACACTCAAAATAGAAAGAGTAAAAGATGATGTCTTTTTTCATGTAAAAGATACAGGTGTTGGCGTGAAAGAAGAATTTCTAGATCAAATTTTCGACCTTTTCACCCAAGTGGACAATCAATTCAGTCGCCAATTTGAAGGCACAGGTCTCGGGCTCGCCCTGAGCCGAAAGTTGTCCCATTTTATGGGAGGCGACCTCACAGTACATAGCAAAATTGGTAAGGGAAGCTGCTTTAGCCTATCTCTCCCCTGTCAGTTTAGTTCTGAAGAAGTGATTGAACTCTGAACATTTAACCCACACTATATTCAAACCCATAAAGAACAAAAGGTAACCCAGATGAAATCCTTATTACTTATTGCACACGGAAGTCGCAGACAACAGTCGAATCAAGAAGTGACTCTATTGGCTAAAAAATTACACTCTCACTGTTCAGAGCAATATGCCTTTGTTCACTCTGCTTTTTTAGAGTTTGCAGCCCCCTTAATCCCTGAAGGAATCAAAAAGTGCATCGATGACGGCGCTGATTCCATCACTATATTGCCCTACTTTTTGAACTCCGGTCACCATGTCATTAGGGATATTCCCCGTATCGTGAGCAGTGTAAAGCAGAAATACCCTGGTATAGACATAAAAATCGCTCAACATCTTGGTGGGTCTTCCCTCATGATGAGTTTATTAATTGACTCTGCCAGTAAAGCAGAGTAATCCACTTTTAACAGAAGTTAATCTCATGAAAGATTTGTGGCTTCAGCAAATTTCTTAAACACATATTTATCCCCCCTAATGCACCCTTCAGCAGCCAATCCCAAACAAGCAAAACATATATCAAACATATGTCTATAATTATTTAAAATAATTATACCCTATTATTATTGACAAATAAAAGATAAAGAACTATCATTAACATATGTCAAACATACGTCAATAAAGTATGGCTAGTATAGTGGCAAAAAAATAAAGGGACAAGTAGAATGCCTCTTATAAAAAAAACAGATTACACAGTTGCTGAACAACAAGACGAATTTAAACCCGGTCAATATACACCTTATATGGGGTACCTATTGTGAATATTGCAATCATTGGTTCCGGCATATCAGGACTTACAGCCGCACACTTACTCAAAAAAAAACACCCTCAACATGACTTCACTCTCTTCGAGTCCCGTGCTCGCATTGGGGGGCATACCCATACAGTGCAAGTCACCGAGGAACAGAGAAAATTATGGGTAGACACAGGGTTTATCATATACAATCACCGCACATATCCCTTGTTTAGCCAGCTATTAAAAGAGCTTGGAATATCAGGACAAAAAACAACCATGGGTTTTTCTGTCAAAGACGAGAGCACAGGTCTTGAGTATTCAGGAGACAAGCTCAGTGCATTATTTGCTCAGAAAAGAAATCTTATCAACCCCAAGTTTTATAAAATGTTATCTGACATCGTTCGCTTCCACAAACGGGCGCCTGCTTTACTCAATGATACGCAGGGTGAAATTCCAATGGGTGAATATCTTAAATCAGAAAATTACTCAGACTATTTCATTCATAAATTTGTCTTGCCAATGGGTTCGGCAATATGGTCTACTCCAAGTCATGAAATGTTGAATTTTCCAGCAAAGTTTTTTGTGCGATTCTTTGCACAACATGGATTGCTGAGCATATTTGATCAGCCCCAGTGGTACACCGTTGAAGGGGGCTCTCACAAATATGTCGATGTGCTCATAAAACCCTTTATGAATAATATCCGTCTCAATAGCCCAGTCAATCAGGTGATAAGGCATAAAGACGGTGTAGAAATAAAGTTAAGTAACACCTCAAACAGCAATTTTTTTGATGCTGTTTTATTTGCTTGCCACTCCGATCAGGCCCTGTCCTTAATGGCTGATGCGACAGCTCAAGAAACAGCGGTTTTGAGCGCCATTCCATACAAAAAAAATGATGTTGTATTGCACACTTGGCAAGATATCTTACCCAAAAGAAAAAAAGCGTGGTCCTCCTGGAATTACCACATATTAACAGATCAAAAGGATCGGGCTTGTGTGACTTATAATATGAATTTATTGCAAAACCTGACCAGTAAAAACACATATTGTGTGAGCTTGAACTACCCTAACGAGATTCCTAAAAATAAGATTATAGGAGAATACCAATACTCACACCCCGTCTTCAGCTTGAAAGGCCTTAATGCCCAAAAGGAGTACGAAACAATAAACGCCCATAACAACACCTATTTTTGTGGGGCCTATTGGCGCAATGGATTTCATGAAGATGGTGTTTGGTCTGCACATAGAGCCATTAAAAGCATTGTTGAAAGCAAGGTGTTACTCTAGTGCACTCCTCACTCTATATCGGTAAAGTTAGGCACAGACGGTATGAAGGAAAACCCCATCATTTTGAATACCCCTTGTTTATGGTCTATTTAGATCTTGAAGAAGTCAACCAATTACCAAAGTCACTTCTATTCAATGTCAATCGATTTTCTTTGTCCAGTTTCTGGAGACAGGATTACTTGCCTTCAGCGGAAAAAGACTTAAGTCAGGCAGTGAAAAACTTGGTTGAAAAACGCACTGGGCATCGTCCTAAAGGGGCCGTGAGAATGTTAACTCACCTGAGATATTTGGGATACCTTTTTAACCCGGCAAGTTTTTTCTTTTGCTTTGATGAAAATGACCAGTTGGACACCTTGGTAACAGAAGTGACAAACACGCCTTGGAAAGAAAGACATGCATATGTTCTGAACCAAAACCTGGGAACACACGATCATTTTCGCTATAAAAACTCAAAAAACTTCCATGTTTCACCATTTTTCGACCTAGACCAGGAATATTTATGGGCTGGTACCGCTCCAGGTGAACACTTCTCTCTACAAATAGAAAACCATAGAGACCAGAAGAAGGTTTTCGATGCCACTTTGACCTTGAAAAGAAAAGAATTCTCACAGAGTAACTTACTAAAAACATGGGTTAGGTTCCCCATGATGACAGCGCAAGCCACAGTGGGAATACACTGGGAAGCCTTAAAAATATGGCTTAAAGGCAATAGCTATATTCCACATCCAAATGACAAGAAAGAGGCCCTATAATGATTAAAGAAAACAATCACATTCCACATCACCCCCCCCAAAAAACAAAGGTATCTCCTATCAACAAAAATCACTCTGAACAGGGTCTGATAAAGGAAAGAGTATACCCTTCATTTGTCATTAACTGGTCTAGAAAAATATGCTTTAAATTATTAAAAAATATTCAGGATAGTCATATCATTGTCTTAGAAGATGGACAGGAACATGTGTTTGGCAACCCCACCTCAGGTAACCCCATTCGAATTTCTGTACTTAACCCACAATTTTATCCTTATCTGGTCATTCGCGGTAGTATGGGTGCAGGAGAATCGTATGTTTTAAATTATTGGGGAAGCGAGCAGTTTGTCGCTCTTTTCCAGGTCTTACTCAGGCAACAGAAGATCTTGGATGATCTCGAAACAGGTTTTACAAAACTCATTAAGCCCATATTTAAACTCCAACATTTAAGTAATAAAAACACACTTAAGGGCAGTAAAAGAAATATCTCTTCACACTATGATTTAAGCAATGCGTTTTACGCACTTTGGCTAGACAAAAGTATGACCTACTCAAGTGGTATTTTCCCAACCCCTGAGGCAAGCTTAGAATCCTCTCAATTTGAGAAGTTAGATCGGATATGTAGAAAACTAAAGTTGATGCCTGGTGATCACGTCCTGGAAATAGGAACCGGATGGGGATCTTTCTCGATCCATGCCGCCAAATATTATGGATGTAAAGTCACCACAACCACTATTTCTAAAGCACAATATATGCTTGCCAAACAACGGATCCAAAAAGAAGGACTTGGCCATAAAATCACCTTATTAAAAAAGGATTATCGATTGCTTGAAGGCAAATATGACAAGTTGGCTTCCATTGAAATGATTGAAGCAGTGGGATTCGAAAACATACCTGAATTTATTCAAGTATGTGACCGTTTATTGCATCCCAATGGAGTGATGGCTTTACAAGCGATCACAATGGCTGATAAATATTATGATCAATACCTCAATGATGTCGACTTTATTCAGAAGTATATTTTTCCCGGGGGAAACCTATTATCGCAAGCTCACCTGCTGAATACAATCAAAGACACACAGTTTAGAATGGTTCATTTAGAAGATATCGCCTTACATTACGCCCAAACGCTCCGACATTGGAGACAGCGGTTTTATGCTCAAAGTGAAAAAATACACAAAATGGGGTTTTCAAAAGCATTTCAAAGACTTTGGGAGTACTATTTAATGTACTGTGAAGCTGGTTTTAGAGAACAACATATTGGCACAGTTCAAGTCATTCTCGCAAAAAGCGAAAACAGACATGTTGACCTCACTCATCAGGGATTATCAAAACCCATCACTAAAAAAATCTCAGTAAATTAAAAGATCTGAAGGATTAAGTTGATGTGTTAAGAGTTAAATGTTCATTCGATTGAGCCATATGTTTGGCCCCCCAATCCCGCATTGAATACATCATGGGCTCTAAGGTTTTTCCATAATCTGTCAGGCGATACTCTACTTTAGGGGGCACTTCAGCATAGACTTTGCGATGAACTACGCCATCACGCTCAAGCTCTCTGAGTTGATTTGTTAACATCCGCTGGGTGATGCCTTCTATCGATTTTTTCAATTCACCAAAACGCAAAACCGACTCTTTCATCAAATGAAAAATGATCACTGGTTTCCAGCGGCCACCAATTACAGATAAGGTGGCCTGTACCGAGCACCCATAAGGTTCTTTATAATTCAAAGCAATTGTTCCTCCAATAGTATACTTTTTGTAAGTACCCAACAAAAATGTGCGTACTTGTTAAAATAGTCCTAATAAAATATTATAGTGATAGATTAAATATTTGACAATAAGGACACAGAAATGAAAGCAGCCATTATTAAAGCAGCAGGCGGTGTTGATCGCCTTGAAATAGAAGAGATTGAATCACCCACCATCAAAGAAAATGAAGTCTTAGTGAAAAACAAAGCCATTAGTATAAATCCTGTAGACTTTAAAGCAAGACAGGTCGAAGGTGTTCTGAACATGATTTATGGTGAAGAACGCCCTGCTATTTTGGGGTGGGATATTGCTGGAGAAGTTATTTCAACTGGGGATAAAGTAACCCAGTTTCAAGTGGGCGATCGGGTTTTTGGCATGGTTAATTTTCCAGGAGCTGGAAAAGCATATGCTGAACTGGTGGCAACTCCAGAAAGTCACTTGGCTAAAATACCTGAGAGCACCTCTTTTGAGTCAGCATCAGCCACAACCTTGGCAGCATTAACAGCGCTTCAAGTTTTACAAAATAAAATAAAAAAAGATGACCGTGTTTTGATTCATGCGGGCTCAGGGGGTGTAGGACACTTTGCTATCCAAATAGCAAAACATCTGGGTGCGTATGTTATATCTACATCTTCAGCTAAAAACCGTGACTTTATCATGGGCCTTGGGGCAGACGAACATATCGATTACCGAACGGAAGCATTTGAAGAGATTCTCTCTGAAATTGACTTTGTTTTAGATGGCATTGGAGAAGATGTTTTAGCTAACTCTCTCAAAGTGATTAAAGAAGGTGGCAAAATAGTAAGTCTTCCAGGCCCTAACTTTTCCGATAAGGTCAAAACTATGGCTGAGACAAAGAACATTGATCTCTCTTTTTTATTGGTACAGTCAAATGGCGAAGATATGAACACACTCAAAACATTGCTTGAAAACAATATTATCAAACCACACGTGTCCAAAACATTTTCTTTAGATAAGATACAAGAGGCACATACTGAAATTGAAAAGGGCAGAACTGTCGGGAAAATAGTTCTAACAGTATAAGCTCCCCACCCTGGGTGCGATCAGAGCAGTCACCCTAAACCAAAAGTTCAAACTAAATAAGCATTAAGTACATTTTAAAATATACTTATGCTTATTTTTCAACCGTTTTTACTGAATAAATAGTGGGAAACGAACCACTCATTGCCCCGGTTAAAACCGAACATCTCTTCACAAGCAATAAAAAACATGCGCCAGCGTTGAACCCAACGTTGGCTTTCCTTTTGAGAGTAATGCTCTTCAAAAATAGATTGAATAGACTGATTGTTTTTATCCGCTTTCTCGAGCCAAGCACGGGCTGTTTTTTGATAGTGTGTGCCGTTGACTCTCCAGGTTTTATCGATCTTTAAGTGATCTTGGAATTCATAAAATAGTCGCTCAGAGGGCATTTGGCCACCTGAAAAGAAATAACGCGTCATCCAATCGGCATCACCTTTATCCTCATATGGGTAACATAAAGCTTTATGAGCAAAAATGTGCACAAAGAGTAAGCCATCAGGCTTAAGCCAGGTGGAAATACGCTCTAATAAAAGCTGATAGTTTCTCATATGCTCAAACATCTCAATGGAGACAACCCGATCAAACGTTTGATCAATTGAAAAATCATTCATATCTGCCGTTTTTATGGTTAAATTATCGATACCCCGATCTTCAGCCTGCTTCTCAATAAATGAACGTTGAGAATGGGAATTAGACACCGCAGTAATCTGACTGTTTGGATAATGTTTCGCCATCCATAGGCTCAGGGATCCCCAGCCACAGCCCAACTCCAAAATATCTTGACCATCGACAAGCTGGGCGCGTTCACATGTCAGCTTCAACATAGACTCTTCTGCCTCTGTTAAGGTTTTAACTCCATCGCTCCAATAACCACAACTGTATTTGAGATGTTGACCCAAAGCATGCTGAAAAAATCTGGCAGACACTTCATAGTGCTGACTGTTAGCCTCTTCGGGGACCAATGCTACAGGACTGTTTTTCAACTCATTCACCCATTGGTTCTGAAACTGAAGCAATTCATCATGGCTGTTGTATTGAAGATCTTTAAGACCTTTTTGAATTAATTTTTGAGCAGCAAACCGAATAACCCAATCAGGGACCATCCGTTTTTCAGCAATGGCTATGGCTTGAGATATCATTGACTTACCCTGCCCATTTTAAACTTTTCAACCCCAACAATGATTTCATTGCGCCTCAAAAACCATGGTGTAAAAGGAGCATCATATCTAGCATAAAGGGGCTTTCCGACAACTTGATAGCCATTTTCTTTGATGCGAAGATACAGGGCATTCTTGTATTTTTGATAATTGTCTTCAGACCACCAGCCAGAATAACGAATCGAAGCCATTAACTGCTCAGGAACTTCTCTAATTTTAACTTTAAGATTTTTAGGCACAGGAACCGTTCCAAAGGTGTATTTTTTGGGAACCACAAAACTCACCAAATAGGAATCTTTATTTGTATTATCTTCCTGTTGAATCACAGGGGCTGTCATCGCGATTTTCTCACCTTTTTCTTGTTGAATCACAGGGGCTGTCATCGCGATTTTCTCACCTTTTATCGGTTGTTTTTGTGATTGATTATTGCCCGTAATATAGCGAAACAATTCTCTAAAGGCTTGATTTGCGGCATCCTCAAAATTGCTATTGACTTCCGTTTCAGCCAAAAGGTAAGAGCTATACTGGCGAAGCTCAAAGTTATCTTGTTTTTGAACAACCTTATATGATATTTCCTCAATCGCATCCGCTTTAGGAACCAGGCTCAAACCCATAAACAATCCCAGAGATGAAATAGCTAGAGTTTTAGATAAATTCCGTCCTATATTCTTACGGCCTTTTTCAAGTTCAGTGGATTGTTTATTCAGTTTTCTTTGTACAAATGGAATCATTACCAAAAATCTCCTTTTAAATTAAAAATCATTATGCCATCAACACATACAGTACCTAAGAGACCGAAAATATATATCGGCACATCAAAGACAAATGTTTGATACATGTTAAGCATAACCAAAAAAACCATATAAGTCAATACAAATGAACGAAACAAAACAAATTGACACATCTTTGACTAATGTTATATCATTATATGAGAATAGTATTATGAACTTAAGATTTAGCGCACCAAACGGTGACTTAATATTAAAAGTGAATAGAAAATATGTGAATCAGGAACAAATTTAAAATGATACACCAGCTAAGATCTCATCAATCTGTAGAGGCAAGCATAGAAGATGTTTGGGAGTTTTTCTCAAAACCAGAAAATCTCAATGAAATAACGCCCTCATCCCTTAATTTCAAAACCATAATTGGAGATAAAAAAAACACATATAGCGGACAAATTATTGCTTATCAGATTAAAATAATGCCTCTTATTTATATCAAGTGGGTCACCGAAATCAAAAACGTGGTTCCCTTTTCATCTTTTATAGATGAGCAACGTATGGGGCCCTACAAGTTCTGGCATCATTATCACCAGTTTATTATTACTGACAAAGGTGTAGACATTATTGATACGGTGCACTATAAGGTGGGATTTTCATTTTTAGGAGAGGCTCTCAGACATGTGTGGATCAAACACAAGCTAAAACAGATTTTTGATTATAGAAAAGAAAAGGTAGCCCTCTTATTTCCCTCAAAAGGAGAGATTTAAAATTGAAGCATATAAAAAAAAGCATCGTCTGGCTACGCCGGGATTTGCGTTTAGAAGATCATCGGGCCCTCTTTGAAGCCCAAGAACTATCTGAAACCATTTACCTTGTTTTTGTCTTTGATCCACTTATTTTGAAGGCGCTTAACGATCCCTATGATCAACGGATTTCATTTATACATCAAACCTTACTAAAAATAGAGCACGATTTAAAGCTCTCTGGAGGGGGGTTACATATCTTATATGACACCCCACAAAAATCCATTCCGGCTCTTTATAAACAATTAAACTGTGACGCTTTGTTTTTTAATCGTGATTATGAACCCTATGCCCGCCATCGAGATCAGTCTATTATTGAAGAAATTCAAACATTGCAAGGGGAAGTATTCACTTTTCAAGACCATGTCATTTATGAACCGGAGTGCATTCTAAAAGCTGATGGCACCCCCTATAAAGTATTTACGCCCTACAAAAAAAAGTGGCTCAATACATTTTATGATCAAGGTTCTCCCTGTGGAAGCTATCAGACCACCCATCATAACATTGCTCCCGGAAACCATTCAAAATACTTAACGTCATCTGGCTTAGAGCTTCTGGGCTTTAAGAAAACCCAACTTCATATTAAAGCAGACAGAAAAGAAGGGCTGAATCGACTTTCTTATTTTCAGCAAGAGCGGCTAGAACACTATGATAAAAACCGTGATTTCCCAGCTATTGATGGCACCTCTTTATTGTCTGTCTATCTTCGTTTTGGTTTGGTTTCTATCCGTGAGGTTGTGCAGGCAGCTGTGAGTAAAGAAAGTTCAGGACATCAAGTTTGGCTCTCAGAAATTATTTGGAGAGAATTTTACCAAATGATTCTTTGGCATTTTCCCCATGTCCAAAACAAACCCTTTAAATCGAAATATGCCGAAATAAACTGGCAGGGATTGCCGGAGCACTTTGAGGCATGGTGCAATGGGAAGACGGGATTCCCAATTATTGACGCCGCAATGCGTTGTCTAAATAAGACGGGATTGATGCCCAATCGCTTGCGTATGATTAGCGCTTCTTTCTTATGTAAAACCCTCTTAATCAACTGGCAACTTGGAGAACAATATTTTGCAAAAAAACTTCTTGACTTCGATCTGGCGGCCAATAACGGGGGGTGGCAATGGTGTGCTTCGAGTGGCTGTGACTCTCAACCCTACTTTAGAATTTTTAATCCCTACACCCAATCCACTCGGTTTGATCAATCAGGTCAATTTATTAAAGAGTGGTGCCCTGAATTAAAAGGGCTTTCTGACAAGGCCGTTCACAACCCATCCTTATCCCATAACGAAATCACTTTGGGTATTGACTACCCCCACCCGATTGTTGATTACCCCACACATCGAAAAAGAGCCCTCGACATGTATAAAACAGGACTTAAAAATGAATAAAGTAACAGGAGAAAATTTATGACGATGACTAAAAAGATAATTGTATCGGTGGCACTTATCACTCTCGCTTTGCCCCTTATAAAATTTTCTAATCAAGAAGCCAAGGCCAACCAAGATATTCCACAAAAACTGGTTAAAACTGTTGATATGGAACGCTTTATGGGAACCTGGTATGAGATAGCCCGCTTTCCCAATTTTTTTCAAAGTAATGACGCTATTGGTGGATCTGACACCTATGAAAAGCTAGCCAATGGTGAGTATCAGGTGACCTATCGCTGGCAAGAAAATGACTTTAATCAACCCATAAAAAGCATGAAAGGAAAACTCTGGATACCCAATCCTCAAATCATGGGTAAAATGAAGGTCCAATTCTTGTGGCCCTTTGCCGCAGATTACTGGTTAATTGATGTTGATGATAACTATAACTATTTAGTGGTTGGGTATCCAGATCGATCAATATTATGGATTTTAAGCAAACAAAAAGTCTTGTCACAGAAAGATTACAAACATATTTTAAAGCGTTTAAAAGCACAACACTATGATATTTCTAAACTGATCAAAGTGCAACAAAACCATACACCAAAATCAACCCTATCAAAAAACACTGTCCAGTAATATATACCGAACAGTGTTCACAATCTCATTCATGGGCTCTCTTTTTTATAGCATCTGTTTGTCTAAAAAGCTAAACACAGAAGGAATATTGCGATAGAGCACCTGTTTTTTAACCCATTGACTCATTCCACCCTCTTCTAGATTTAAGCGGTAAGTCGCCAATGTTCTTTTCTTAAACGTCTTTAATTTCCATGAACCAGAACCATCACTGTTTTTTAGATTGCCCTTTAGCATTTTCCATTTAATTTGTTTATTCGATGGGTCAACGGTATATTCATTTAAAACCCAAATCTTATTAATCGGCCAAGGAAAATCAAACTCTACATATACCGTATATTTGTTCCCTTTTTTAGCACGCACTTCACTTTTAACAACACTTTCATAATAACGAGAGTAGTTATTAAAGTCAGTTAATGTTTTCCAGACCTTGTTCACTGGGGCCTTGAACAGCCCCCGTGCTTTGAGATAGCTGTCTGGTTTTTTTTGTACAAATTGAATATCTATATCCCCTTTCTCAAGCCCTTTGGTTGTAATAGCTTGAGCGGATAAAGTCATGGCGACAAAGACACTGAAAGTTAATGCAGATAATTTTTTCATTTTATTTTCCTTTTGTAAATACGTGGGTCTAAATAGAGTTAGAACAAATACGTCGTGATGCCCAGGGTCACCGCAATGGTGTTGAGCCAGTTATTGGTAAACCCATCCCCAGTCAAATTATCTGGGTTCTTTGATGTACCTACCGCACCGCCCCCGACATAACGCAGGTTTAAATAGGGGTAATAGGTATCAGACAGGTTTGCACCGATTCTAAAGTTGGCATCAAGAATGGCACCAATCACATCATTTGTATTGCCATTTAGATAACTGATCGGCGCATAAAACCCGTCAATTTCACTGCCATACCAAAAATGCTTGCCCAAGCGATGTCTCGAACGAAACTTGAGAACTGGAACAGGGCCAATATCTCGACTAGAAACCAATTGCTTGCCGTCTGATGACTCAAAAGCAATGGTTGCATTCCGAATTTGAAGCGAGGCACCCACCGCCAATTGTTCAAATGGATCTTTATTAAAATCATAAAGGTAACTGGCTCTAAAAAAAGGAAAGTTATACAGAAAGTTCATCGGTGTGCCTTTGGCAAAGGTGATATTGTCCTGCTTTAGCTCTTCTTTTAGGGTGTTTTGTGTTGCCAATCTCAATGGCTGATAGAGAAAAACAAGACTGTGGGTCGGATCCAATTCCAAATCCAGGCTGTATTTCGAAATATCAAACAAAACATCCTGCCCACCATCTTTGCGGTAATCAAAATAGGTGTTATCTTGACTAAATTGAATGTGGTGATCCACAACCCCTATAAAACCAAGTTCTAGACTGGCTCCCAATCGGGGGTAGGTCACTTCTTTTTTCTCTTCTGCTGCATTGGCTGACAGCCCCATTGAAAAACAGGTGACGAATGTGAGGGCCATTGCTTTGATTGTATTCATAATTGATCTCTTTTCTTTGATTCATTTTAAAAACAGACATAAAACGCTCTTTAACGAGAAGGGGGCATTGGGATTAAAACTGATGTTTGTTTCTTATACAATTGATAATCTTCTCTATCCCCCCATTTTTGATCAGAACGCTCCTCAAGCATGGGCACGCCACTGATTTTAATCAGCAGCAATGCAATCAACACTGGAGATGACAGTGTAATGAATTGCCAGCCACTCAGAACTGGGAACGCCATCAGTGCAATCCCTATCCATAAAACAATTTCACCAAAGTAATTGGGGTGTCTTGACCAAGACCATAAACCCGTATTAATAAAGGGGATCTGTTTTTCAGGTGACTTGCGGAAAGTTGCTTTCTGCTGATCTGAAATCACTTCAATACCAAAACCGAAGATCCAAATAAGCAGACCGATAGAAGCAAAGCCATCCCATTCAAGCTTCACTTCTGAAGTCATCGCAGCAAGGGCAGCTGATACAGAAACAACCACCCACAAACCCTGTAAAGTCCAGGCCATTAAAAATCTCAAGAAAGAAACCTTCAAATCATTGAACCGCCTATCATGACCGGCTTCTTGTATTCTTTTAAACAAGAAGCTGCCCAACCGAATAGCCCAAACCAAGATGAGAACAGATAAGATAACGCTTCTCAAATCAAGATCAGGGGTGGTCACCAGAGCAAAAATCATCACAGATTGATAAGTAAAGCTCCCAATGAGATCATAAAATTTTTCTGTCTTTGCCTTAAAGGAAGGAACAAAGGCAACCCACTGAATGAGAATCGCCAAACTCACACACAAGGCATAGATCGGGATGTCATAAAACCGGTGTCCGCCTTGGCTTCCGCACCAAGCAAATAGAACTGCAATAAGTAAAATAATAGGCATCGCAAAAAATGCTTCTTTTTCGTCTTTATTCATATGTATTAATAGAATTCCTTATAGAAAATAAGTTAAAAGAGTTAATTAAGACCTAAATGGTCAATAATTTCAGATGTGCTACTCAAAGTCGTCAAACCTTTTGATTGAAAGACAGATTGCTTTCTATCGACTTCATAACCACCAAACATCGTCTTAAATGTCTTGGCTAACTCTTGATATTGTGTAATGAGTGCATTCAGATTCTTGGCTGAAGATGCATTACAGATAGAAATGACGATGGCCCTTGGCTGAACTGTTTTTGAAAAAAACATCAATGCTAGAATTGCGATAGCAACTAATCCTAGTAAACCTTTTGGTAATTGTAATTGTTGATTTGCCATAATTTTATTTCTTTTTTAAATTAATCCGTTATATTTTCTAATAATCCATTCTATGCTCAAAGATAGTATAATTAAGCCTAACAACCATTTCCAATCAATGATAGAATTGTGTTTTCTTTCACTTTTTTGTTTTGAAACAAACCGATTGTCTGCTACTAGATTCTCATTCAAATTCTCTAAATTATCAAGGTAGAATACTTTCCCTCCTGATTTCCTTGCTACTGAAGAAAGTTTATCAATTTGTGAACTCGTATACTGTTGCTCTACACTAAACTTTAAAATTTTGAAACTTCCACGAGATCGCACATTTTGATTCTCAACTACAACTGTGAAATCATAATCTCCAGTACTGAGTCCTGACAATTCAACTTGATATCTATTTCTATTCAATGAAAAAGGGACTTTTTTAGTTTCGTTAGTTTCTCTATTTTTTATTGAAATTGAAATATTTGCGTTAGAATCAAATACATAATTTTTATCTAAATAATCAGCAAGTATTTTCACTCTATCATTAGAATAATAAAATGGATTATGATCAACAGTTAACCTTTGACCTCTTTTATTTACTGAGAGATACTGAATACTTTTACCGATA
>JAVJHY010279914.1:3588-20436 GCA_035593235.1 Phascolosoma agassizii | reverse complement strand
CATATATTATGCAAATAAAATCATTTTCTTTTGCAATAATAACATTCATCATGAAGCATTCTGTATAAGAGAGATTGTTGGAATATCTACGTTGTATAAAGGATTGTTTGATTCTGAAAAGGTAGGTAGGCTACAAATCAAATTCCGATTCTATTCCCAAAAAGAGGCTATGTCAGTTGATCGGGACAAATAATTTATATGCAAATCATAGATTGGCAGAAATTCGAGGCGAGGGATAATCCATTAAAAAAGCCTCAACAAATAAATGCCGAGGCTTAAGTGGTACCTCCAGGAATCGAACCAGGGACACATGGATTTTCAGTCCATTGCTCTACCAACTGAGCTAAGGTACCATTGCTTTTAAGCGGTTGCAAATATAACTGTAAATTTAAAATAAATCCAAACTATTAGTTAAAAAATGTATTTGTATTTTTACATGGTTTTAAAAAAATAAATGAATTTAATTATTGACATAGGAAATACCAGAGCCAAGATTGCTATTTTTAAAGAAAATACTATTCTTAAAAAGATTATTTCCGATAATCAGAATATCACTAAAAGTATAAAAAAACTCCGAAAAGCATACTTATTAAAAAATTGTATTGTCTCGTCTGTTTCAAAATTTGATACTTCATCATTTAAAGATGCTTTTGATTTTGAAAAAATAATTGAGTTAAATCAGTATACTAAAATCCCTTTTATTAATAAATATGATACGCCTTCAACCTTAGGCGTTGATAGAATAGCGTTGGCTAGTGCAGCTGCTACAACTTATCCCAATCAAAGTGTATTAGTGATCGATGCTGGTACTTGTATTACCTATGACTTTATCAATACCAATAATGAATATCTTGGCGGCGCTATTTCTCCTGGCATCAAAATACGATATAAGGCTTTACATAAATTTACCGCCAACTTACCTCAGCTTGAACAAAGTAATTTTAAATTGATCGGTATCGATACCGAAAGTTCAATTCATTCAGGTATTTTAAATGGATTTATTCAAGAAATAGAAGGAATTATCAATCAATATAGTGCTGAATATCAAAATTTAACAGTAGTTTTAACAGGCGGAGACACAAATTTCTTGGCTAAAAAGCTAAAAAGTACCATATTTGCCAATCCAAATTTTTTGTTGGAAGGACTGAACAGTATTTTGATACATAATTTAGACGAATGATTAAGAAATTTATAGGTTTACTAGTAATCTTTATATCCATACAAGGTTTCGCACAAAGAAATAATATCTCTCCATATTCTTTTTTTGGAATTGGTGAAGAAACAGCACGAAAGACTGTAGAAGAAATAAGTATGGGGGAAATTGGTGCGGCTTTCAACAGTACCCATAAGCTTACTTTTTCAAATCCAGCATCTTTAGCTTCATTAAGATTTACAACTTATACATTAGCAGTTCAAAATAAATCATTAACAATTAATGATGGTAATAATTCTGAAACTGCTTCTGCAGCTTCAATATCTTATATGGCTATGGGAATTCCCATAGGTAATAAAGTTGGCCTTTTATTTGGTCTTCAACCGAATACTTCTGTTGGGTATTCTCTTTTAGAAGAATTTAAAGATAGTGATGATAATCTAACAGCACAGATCCTCAGAGTTGATCAGCTTCCTCACAAAGATGTTGATGAAGTGTATCAACAAATGACTGAACTACCATTCCCTCCACATTTAGATGCACGGATGGAATTTGATGGTTACAAAATCATCCGAAGTCTTCATGCGAGCAGTCGTAGTCATGTTTACCTCGCACTCGATATGGCAACAGATACGCAAGTGATTTTGAAAATGCCATCGACTGAAATGAAAGACGATCCAGCCTACCTCGAAAGGTTCTTGCTGGAAGAATGGATCGCAAGACGTATTAATAGTGCACATGTACTGAAGCCATGCGTACAAGCAAGGCAGCGAAATTATTTGTATTTGGTCACTGAATATATCGAAGGACAAACCCTAACTCAATGGATGTTAGATAATCCCAAACCTAAGCTTGAAGCCGTTCGAGAGATCGTTGAACAAGTGGGTAAAGGGTTGCGTGCTTTTCATCGTTTGGAAATGCTTCACCAAGATATAAAGCCTGGCAACATTATGATTGATACGACTGGGACGGTTAAGATTATCGATTTCGGATCAACGAAAGTCGCTGGCATGGCAGAAATATCATCGCCCATTGAACAAGCTGATTTACAAGGGACAGCACAATACACAGCTCCGGAGTATCTTCTAGGAGAAACTGGCTCACCTCGATCAGACCTCTTTTCCTTGGGGGTGATCACCTATCAAATGCTCACCGGAAAGTTACCCTATGGTGCAGAGGTCGCAAAGTGTAAGACTAAGGCGGCGTTAAACAAATTGAAGTATCAACCGATTCCGGTCGATCTAGAAGTTCCACTTTGGGTTGATGGTGCAATTAAACAAGCTGTCCACCCTGACCCGTTAAAAAGACCTGAAGAGTTGTCTGAGTTTTTATATGACATAAGGCATCCAAATAAGACTCATCTAAAAAGTACTCGGCAACCACTCATGGAGCGTGATCCTGTTATCTTCTGGAAGAGCGTTTCATTTATCCTCGTGTTGATTATTGTCGGTCTGCTGGTTAAGCATTAGCAATGCTTACCGTTTGCACTTAATTGGTGCAGATCAAAACACCGACAAGCACTGTTGGGGCAGTTTTGTTCAGAAAATGCTTACGTAAACAATCAAAGGCTATAACAAACAATGAGTTAACTCTGTGGCATGGTCTGTGCTATTAACCATTAGATAAAGATTAAAACAAAAGGACACTTCCAAAATAGACAGCATCTATGTCCAACATGGCGCACAACGTCAGTCGCTCTAATGGCTTTCATCGCATTACGGGGAGCTGGTATTTTTGTAGAGAGAATTGGCTATCGTAAATAAGGTTTTTTGATGATAGTTATTCAATAAACCTTTTGTGATGTTTGCATGGAAGATGAATCAGTTTTTGGTAGATAAAAGATTATTTTTAAGAGGTTAGGATGAGCAAAGAACGCATTGTAATTATCGGGAACGGCATGGTCGGACACCGGTTTATCGAATTTTTGGTTGGGTCAGAGAAGGCCGAGGATTACGAAGTCATCACTTTTTGTGAGGAACCACGTTATGCCTATGACCGAGTTCAACTATCAGCATTTTTCTCGGGCAGTTCGGCAGAAGACTTGTCTTTGGTTGAAGAGGGTTTCTACGATAAGCATGGTGTGACAGTTCATCTAAACGATAAGGCTGAATCAATTGATCGCGAAAACAAGACGGTTAAGTCAGCTCAAGGTTTAGAAGTCAGCTATGACAAATTGATCTTAGCGACAGGTTCTTATCCTTTTGTCCCACCGGTTCCGGGAAAAGATCGTGAAGGTTGCTTTGTTTATCGAACCATTGAAGATCTTGAAGCAATGGCCGCTGCCGGTGCTAAAGGTAAGGTTGGTACGGTTGTTGGTGGTGGACTGCTTGGACTTGAGTGTGCAAAAGCATTAAAAGACATGGGTTTGGAAACACATGTTGTTGAATTCGCTCCTCGTTTGATGGCTGTGCAAGTTGATGATGCGGGCGGGGAAGTGCTCAAGTCTAAGATCGAAGAGATAGGTGTGCAGGTACACACATCGAAGAACACAGTGAATATCTCTGATGGCGATGGAACGCTAAATAAAATGGAGTTTGAAGATGGTGAGTCTTTAGATACTGATTTAATCGTTTTTTCAGCGGGAATTCGTCCACGTGATGAGCTTGCTACACAATGTGGCTTAGACATGGGGCCGCGTGGTGGTATCGAGATCAATAATCACTGTCTGACCAGCGATCCAGATGTTTATGCGATCGGTGAGTGTGCACTTTGGAATAACCAAATTTTTGGCTTAGTCGCACCGGGCTACTCAATGGCACAAATTGCGGTTGATCATATACAAGGTAAAGAAGGACAAAGTTTTACCGGTGCTGATATGAGCACGAAATTGAAGTTGATGGGGGTTGATGTTGCAAGCTTCGGTGATGCTCAAGGGCGAACAGCAGGTAGCAGAAACTACACCTATATCGATGAGGTTAATGGCGTTTATAAAAAGCTGGTTGTCAGTAATGACGGCGAACACTTACTTGGCGGGATCTTGTTAGGTGAAGCAGATGCCTATGGTAATTTATTGCAGGTAATGCTTAATGATATGGAGCTACCTGAACATCCTGACGTTCTCATTTTGCCTGATCGTGATGGCAGCGGAGCTGGAGCTTTAGGTGTCGATGCATTGCCAGATGCGGCGCAGATCTGTTCTTGTAACAACGTCTCTAAGGGTGATTTAAACGCAGCAGTTCAAGCAGGTGCGATGACAATTGGTGCATTAAAAGAAGCCACCAATGGCGGAACGGGTTGCGGTGGTTGTGTTGCGTTGATGACACAAGTCATGAATGCTGAAATGGAAAATCTCGGGTTGGAAGTCAATACCGATCTTTGTGAACATTTTCCTTATACCCGACAAGATATTTATAACTTGATCCGAGTTGAAGAAATAAAAACATTTGAAGAAATGATCGAAAAGCATGGCACTGGCCGTGGTTGTGATATTTGTAAGCCAACGATTGGATCAATCCTAGCGTCTTGCTGGAATGATTATGTTTTGGAAGACTCTCACACGGGACTACAAGATACCAACGATCGTTACTTGGGTAATATGCAAAAAGACGGCACTTATTCAATTGTTCCACGTATTGCTGGTGGTGAAATAACACCAGAAGCGCTAACTACTTTAGGTAATATTGGAACGAAATATAAACTTTATACGAAGATAACTGGCGGTCAACGGATCGACTTTTTTGGTGCACGTTTAGATCAACTTCCAGATATTTGGAAAGAGTTAGTCGACGCTGGTTTTGAGACGGGCCATGCTTATGGTAAATCTTTAAGAACAGTGAAGTCTTGTGTTGGTAGCACTTGGTGTCGTTATGGTGTTGATGACAGTGTTGGCTTGGCGATTGAACTTGAAAATAGATATAAAGGCCTTCGAACACCGCATAAATTTAAATTAGCGGTGTCTGGTTGCACACGAGAATGTGCCGAAGCTCAGAGTAAAGATTTCGGCGTAATTGCAACTGAGAATGGTTGGAACCTTTATGTCTGTGGTAATGGTGGAATGAAGCCGCGACATGGCGATTTATTTGCGTCTGATCTGGATAAAGAAACACTGATTAAATATATTGATCGAATTCTTTCGTTTTATATCCGCACAGGTGATCGTTTACAAAGAACGTCGACTTGGATGGAGAATATGGAAGGCGGATTAGAATATCTACAAAAAGTGATCATCGATGACAAGCTAGGTCTTTGTGAACAGTTTGAAAAAGAAATGGAGCATGTTGTTGATACGTATCAATGTGAATGGAAGACAACGATTGAAAATCCAGAAAAAGTGAAACGTTTCCGTCACTTTATTAATAGTGATAAGAACGATCAGAACGTTGTTTTTGTCCAGGAACGTGATCAGATCAGACCTGCGACAGAAGCAGAAAAAATTGAATTTAAGGAAGTTGGATAATGACATCAGAAAACTGGGTAACGCTTTGCCCATTAAATGAGCTAACTATCAACGACGGTGTGTGCGCTTTGATCGGAGAAGAACAAGTCGCTGTGTTTAGAACAGGCGGTGGGGATGAGGTTTATGCGATCAGTAATCATGATCCTATCGGTCAAGCTAATGTTCTTTCACGAGGGATCGTTGGTGATTTAAACGGAAAATTTGTTGTGGCATCACCGCTTTACAAACAGCATTTTGATCTACAAACAGGGGAATGTTTGGAAGATGAATCTGCGACAATAAAAGCATATAAAACACGTGTAAATGATGAAGGAATTATCGAGATAAAAAATGCCTAATACGAAGTAACTGACTTAATGAAATGAAATAGGAAACCTTTAAATTAATCTCGAGTAATCGATAGTATTTAAGCGACTAGACTCGAACAGCCTGTTCAATTACAGGCTGATAGAGTATTAAGTGTTCGCCAATCACTTCCTAACAATATGTAAATTAGGCCTCATTTAAGATGTGTAATACTCGCTTTACTGACTTTGATTTAAAGTCATTTATTAAGCGCCAGATCTCAAGAATGTCACAACAGTTATTTGAGCTAGATACGGCTCAAATAAACCGAATCAATCAATGTAAATAAATATTTAGAAGAATCTCATGAAGAGAGAGAAAGAGCATCTAGATAAATATTTTATAAGCATCACTCATCCTCTTTCAATAGAAACAGAGTCAATTAAAGACCTGAAATCAATCAGTTCTTAGTATGTAGAGGCTTTCGTAAAAAACTTAAAAAGGACAAATTATATTTAGAGCGAACTTTAAGTAAGTGGCTGGATTTTTTGAAAATGTTATGAAATGGAGCTGATAAGAGGATAAAGCACTTTTGTAGGCTTCAGAAAAGCAGTACTCTGAGAGTCGTGAGCAAGAAATCACTATCGAACAGCGATGAATGTTGATTGTCGTTTTTCAAGAAAGTTAGTTTTCTAGCATATCAAGCAACGATGAAGTTTCGTATATGTGATTTGCTGTGAAACAAGTGGAAAGGAATAATATAGAAAAGATATGTGAACCGTTACACCGATTTAATGACTGGTAAGAATTTAGAGAGGTTAAAAGAGATTATGAAGTATAAATATTTTATAACAGATGTTTTTACGGACAGGATTTTTCAAGGTGCGCAGATTGCAGTGTTTCCTCAAGCTGAAGGTCTAGATCAACAAACAATGCAGTTAATCGCTCGAGAGATGAACCTTTCAGAGACGGTTTTTATCTTTAATGAAAGAGATGAAGATAATCATTTTCGACTTCGGACATTCACACCGACTAAAGAGCTAGATTTTGGTGGGCATATATTGATTGCAGCAGCATGGGTGCTTAGTTCAACTCAAGCTCTAGCTTTAACAGGTCATCATACTCCGATCATTTTTGAGCAAAACTCGGGTCCAGTCACCGTCCATATCTCGACAGAAAACGAATTGCCTACATTAGCTCAGTTTTCTATGGAGGTTATTGCAACCGCTGACCGCTTCGTACCAACGGATAAGGAATTGGGTGATATTTTAAGTTTAGAGCCTGATGAGTTAGAAAATAAACTCTATACACCACTAACCATTTTTTCGGGTCGAAACTATCTTGTTGTTCCGGTTAAAAACCATCAGGCAGTGCGTAAAGCACGATTTAATTATAAGGCTTGGAGTAGCTCAAGTGCTCCTTCAACATTAGCCCAAGAGATTGTTTTGATGACAGCAACTTCGGGGCTTAATATGGCAGATTTTCACACTCGTATTTTAGGCCCAGATATCGCTCATACTGAAGATCCACCTATTGGGACAACCATGCCCGTATTCGCAGCATACTTATGCCAGCATAAACATATCGCAAAAGGGACTCTTGTGTTTTCAGTCGATCGTGGTGTTGAAACAACCCGCAGAAGCCAGCTGAGTATAGAGATGGATAATAAGCTCAATAATGAATTGGTCATTCGGGTAGGTGGCCCTGCTGTACTTGTGTCGGAAGCTCAGATAATGTTACCCGATATATAAAAAAATATAAGGTTAAACTTTTTTCTACAATGAATAACTATGACAAAGTATTTTTAGGGTTAGTTTTACTGATAGGTTTAGCAGCATGTAATGAGACGGATGTTGAGTATTATCCTCTGAATGCTGAAAAGCGTTGGGAATATAATGTGATCATTCATGATATGGATGTAGAAAAAAAATATAAGCAACTGATCGTCAATCAAACGCCATATGAAGTTGATGGAAAAAAGATTTTTTCACGGAAAGTGAATGATGAAATTTTATATCTTTATAGCCCCTCGGAAGAAGGTGTTCGTCGCATTGGGGTAAAAAGAAAAAAAGATATAAATACGACATTAGAAGAGCAAGATTTTTATGCGATAAAAAAGCCTTTTGAAGTAGGTACGCGTTGGCAGCAAGAAACGGTGACAGGTGTTTTGGAAGTCGTTATAGCCCCGTTTCGACGCCACTATGCATTGCATACACCGATCCAGATGGTATATGAAATTCAGTCTGTGAGTGAAAGTGTCAAAGTACCCGCAGGTCTATTTGAGAAGTGCATTAAAGTTATTGGTAAGGGTGGTCGAAAAGTAGAAGCTGAAAAAACCATTGGTATCGTCGATGTGACTGTAGAATCTTCCGACTGGTATTGCCCTAACGTTGGTTTAGTTAAGAGTCAGCGTGATGAAAAAACGAGTAGTACGGTGCTTGTGAAAGGTGATTTTTTGATGGAGCTCAAAAGTTTTTCTGAAGGGTGAACATTGAGTTCCTAAGCAAGTTTTTAAAATTTAAGTTTAATCGTCTTTTGTATAGTAAATTTCAAATGCTTTATACGCATAGGATAGTGCGATTATTCCTATCACGAGCGTGATCAAGTATGTTATGAAAATCCCCAATTTTTCGAGACTGCTTATATAACTATGGGAGCTCGTTGAAGCAATAGTCGATAAGCCTCCGACGAGAAAAGATAAAAATGCAGGAAGTAATCCGACAAGCACAGCGAGTCTCCAGCCATTGCCTTGCGACACCTTCCAAGCCCACTTCATGTCGACACTTTTCTCGACAGCCACCGCTGGTAATATTAGGCAAAACCGAGCTAACAAGTAATAACTGAGTATGCTCGATATGAGCATGGCTATGGTGAGAATGGGTTGCCACAATCCTATGTCTAACTTTACCAGCATGATTAATTGAAAGGGAAGAAAGCCGAATATTATTGTAATCGTGTATAGCCCGCCCGCCCATATCAAAAAGATAAATTCGCACTTAGAGGTAAGGAGTGGTGGGCGATAGTTTGCATCTAAAATAATTATTCTGTGGCACGTGACAGCAAATTTAGCAAATATAAAAGCCATCAATATAGTAATAATTATGGGGCTAGGGAAGCCTGATTTTTCTAAGAGGAGCGAAAGCAAAAGTCCACCAGTAAAGAGAAGACTAGGGATTGCTAGTGCGCTTAGAAAGTCACTTTTCTTCTCCCCTATGCTCCGAAAACTAGCTTCAATAATTTTCCAAACAGGTAGTTTAAAAGACACTTTTGTCCTCTTTTCTTTGCAGTGAATTGATCAAAATTTCGGTTTTGCTTGAATTATCCGCTTCGCTCCACTGTTTGATTTCATCGAGTGAACGAAAACAGCCCATGCACACATCATCGTCATCTAGACAACAGTTGCGAATGCATGGGGATTCAATTTCTAGTATTTTTTTGTCTGTCATACGCGCTATAAAAACATTTTTTGATGAGATGATCTATGCTTTCGGTTATGGATGCATTACAAAATAACAAGCTCATTCATCGATCGTTTGAGCAGGAAAGCGAACGACAGACCACCTTGCTTTTAGATGACTCTTCAAGAGAATATATTCTTGTTCTTGATTGCATTGAGCAAGTTGATGAGTCCTTATTAGAAATAGACTTGTTAGTCCATCTGATTGAAATAGAAAATTATTACCAGCGTCTCATTACACCGCCTATAGTGTCTGCTCCACAAAAATGCTTAAGTCGTGACACGAGTTTATTACAAGATCAGCGAAGTGCTCCTGGACTGGCTAAACTCAATGGTCGTTCACGGGTTAAATTACAAGGGAGTGGCGCTGCTTCTTTAGTTGCTCAGTTGTTTCGTTTGTTGCACCCACAGGAAACTTACGGAGTACCTATTTTTGCTTCGGATAGCGAATTGGGCAGAAAGGTAAAGAACATGTTTCTCAAAGAAGTCTGAAGTGTTAGGCCAATCCCAGTGTGGGCTTTCATTAGAATTCTAGTCACGATACTGGCTTGCTGTTCAATCTGACGTATAATTCTGCGATTAATTCTTTACTAAACAAATCACAAGACGCACATGAGCCTAATAAAATACCTAAACGCACGAGCAGTTCAAGCCTTTGAAGCCAATGATGTCCCTGTCGAACTCGCCATTTTTACGCCAAGCGATCGGCCTGACCTCGCTGACTTTCAATGCAATGGTGCATTTCAAGCAGCGAAAGCGTTACGGAAAAATCCTCGTGAGATCGCGACAGCTGTTCAAGAGCATTTAGCCACCGATCCTGCTTTTGCAGAAGTCACCGTGGCAGGACCAGGCTTTATCAATGTGCGTTTGACTAATGAGTTTCTGAGCGAAAACTTACAACAACTCGATGTTGAAAATGTGATCGATGAAGGCGA
Source organism: Phascolosoma agassizii (assembly GCA_035593235.1). Lineage (NCBI taxonomy): Eukaryota > Metazoa > Annelida > Sipuncula > Phascolosomatiformes > Phascolosomatidae > Phascolosoma > Phascolosoma agassizii. The sequence goes on along the minus strand of JAVJHY010279914.1, from coordinate 10,210 downwards.
AATACCGGAAACGATGATCTTCGACTATGGCGGTCCTAACATCGCAAAACCACTACACGTGGGGCACTTGCGATCAGCGGTTATTGGCGACGCAGTAAAACGTATCGCAAGATCACTAGGACATAAGGTGATCGCGGATGTGCACTTGGGTGATTGGGGAACACCGATGGGCATGCTGATTGCTGAAATGGAATACCGCAACCCTGAATGGCCTTATTTCGATGAATCAACCACTAGCTTCCCTGACGAATCTCCGATCAATGTTGATGACTTAAATAAGCTCTATCCAGAAGCTGCAACACACTTCAAAGAAGATCAAGTGTTTGCAGATCGCGCGCGCGCGATCACAGCGGAGCTGCAAGCTGGTCGAGCAGGTTATCGAGCTCTTTGGCAACACTTTGTTGATACTTCATTAGCAACAGTGAAAAAAGATTTTACTGCGTTAGATGTGAACTTTGAACTGTGGTTGGGTGAGTCGCATGCTGATGTGGCTATGCCAGACATGATCGCTGATCTAAAAGAAAAAGGTCTGGCTGTCGAAAGTGAAGGTGCTCTTGTTGTTCATGTTGCACGTGAAGATGATGACTTTGAATTTCCTCCATTGATCTTAGAAAAAACCGGTGGTGGTGTGACTTACGGTGCAACTGATCTGGCAACAATTTATCAACGTGTGAATCTTGAAGAGAAGATTGATCGGATTGTTTATATTGTCGATCAGCGTCAATCTTTGCACTTTAAACAAGTGTTCCGAGCCGCCGCCTTAGCAGGTTACATTGCAGAAGATCATTTAGAACATTTAGGCTTTGGTACCGTCAACGGGAAGGACGGCAAGCCGTTCAAAACTCGAGAAGGTGGTGTCATGCGTCTCGCTGAATTATTACAAATGGCGCGAGATGAAGTGGCTCATAAAATGGGGATCGCTGGCAAAGAAGATCAATCACTTACCAACATGGCTGAGTCGATCGCAATGGCTGCTGTTAAGTATGGTGATCTATCTACGCAACGATTATCAGATTATATTTTCGATACTGAAGCCTTTGTTAAGCTAGAAGGAAAAACCGGCCCTTACATTCAATATGCTGCTGTACGCGTACAGTCTTTGCTCGATAAAGCCGCAGAGAAAGATCTCAAACCAAGCTCTGCTCTCAATATAGAAACAGATGAAGAACGAGCATTGGCTCTCTTGCTTCTCGATTACCCTGTCGCTTTAAAACGCGCCCATGATCGAAGAATGCCTAGTGACATTTGCGAGCATGTTTATAACATTGCCCAAGCCTACAGTCGTTTCTACCAGAACTGTCCTGTGATGACAGCTGACTCAAAAGAGCAAAGTGAGTCTCGACTAAAACTTAGTCTGTTAGCTCAAAAAGATATTGTTGCGAGCATGGATAAACTCGGTATTGAAATTCCAGAAAGGATGGTTACTTTTGGGAGTGATATTTAGGCAATCAAGAAAGGTGTTTCAGTGCTTTGTCGCCAATGCTTGAGTCAGAAAGTTTCTGATTTAAAGCCCTTACATTTACTGACAGAAGGTTAATTGCGAGCATAATTCTGTCTCAAGAGAGAGACAGAATTATTATGTAATTGGTTGGTTTTTTTGACCGGGGAATTTTAACTTTTTGATTTTAAAGCTATTAATCTAATGGCATCATTATTGCTGAATTTTTTTAGTTTTCGGAAAAAGGGTAAACAGGACTTTACCGTTCGAAAAGTGTTTCCCCTTATATAAAAAATAATATAAATACATATATACAAGGAACGTAAGCATGTTTTTTTCTAAATTTAATACATTTTCTCTGTTGCTGTTATTGGGTCTGGCACCTAATGTCCAAGCAACACCATTTCAGTTTGAGTATGTCGATACCGTTAAACACAATGTTAACAGTCTAGGGTTGTTGAGTGGGGAAGCAGCAAAAATCACTCTATCGCTTGATAATGGAAATAGCTCATTAATCTCTCAAACTTGGTCTGCCTCTGACTTGTTATCAGTCACTTTTGATTTTGGTGATAGTTCTCAGTTGGTTACTACTTTTGATGCGCCATTCGATGGAGGATTGGGAAATACACCTGTGGGCAGTCTAGCTACGGATGCTTCTGGAAGCTTAACGAGTGTGATGTCGAATTGGTCAGATTTTGGAATTGCATCGGACTTCATAACCAACGGAACGGGGATTGATCTAGAGTGGTTCCTAAGTGGAAGCGGTGGCTACGTTTATTTCGAAGGCTATGAAGCGGTGGATCTGACGATGGAATGGGATTCTAGTGGAGCTAATGGTGTGGGCAACGCCGCTAATTGGTCGCAGGTGTCAGCCGTTCCCGTTCCTGCTGCCGTCTGGCTGATGGGTTCTGCTCTAGTTGGCTTGTGTGGTTTTAGACGTAAAGAAGCATCAACAAAAAAAATAATAAATACAGGGAGTATTTAAAATGAAAAATATAGTCATCAGTATTGCGTTATGGTCCTTGAGCTCATGCGTGTTAGCTCTACCCTTTAATTTTGGTGCCCACACAAATATTCGAGTGAGCAATAGCGGTGTAACAAACTATTCAGATGGAGGCGATGGGGTTGAAACTTCGCATGTTGAATATGATCATCCAAGCTTTTCTTTAGGTGGTGAGGCAAGTGTGGTTCTTGATGCAAATAACATTGCACAGCCAATGGTTTTGAGAGCGAGAGCTGGGACTAGCTTGAACTCAGCAAGTGTTAAGGCTGAAGCATTAGGAATACAGCGTTACCGCTATAATGGGACAACGGCTGCAACCATCACAGCAACAGGTAACTTCAATGGGAGAGGCACTCTCCTGAGTCGTGTCGCATTAATAGCTGCCAATGGAGACATGGATGCGTTAATCCCCGATTTTAATGACAGGTCGCTCTATCTTGATTTAACTAGTTCGATTAGTCCACATTCACAACTAACGAGTGCAAGTAATCAATCATTTATTGGAGTGAACTCAACCTCCAGCAATAGTCATTTCGTTAGTTTGCTTGTGAACCCAAACGACGAGTTCTTTTTGTTAGGACATTTTATATCCACAGTATCAGATAATTTTTCAAATGGTTATACGGGTGAACGAATGGCAAGCTACACGTTAGACAACACGAATGACCTTGTCGCAGTTTCAGCCGTTCCGGTTCCTGCTGCGGTCTGGTTAATGGGTTCGGCTCTGATCGGTTTGTGTGGTTTTAGACGCAAGGAAGAACGATAAAAATAATAAATACAGGAAGTATTTAAAAATGAAAAAATTAATCATTGGTTTATTGCTTTGGTCTTTTGGTTCAGCTGCTTTTGCTACCACTATGTTCACTCAAGGCGCCTTATCATACATAGCGAGAAATGGCTCTGAGGTCAGGTTAGATGGTGGAGATGGGGTAGATTCAGCTTCAGCTGATTATGATCCCGTTTTTACTAGTTATGACGGTCAATCACTATCAACGATTAACTCCCTAAATCTCGCACAACCGATCAGCTTGTTTGCTGATGCAGACTCTTCAAGTTCGTCATTTATTCAGGTTGACTCTTCAGCGATACAGCGTTTTCGTTACACAGGAACATCGGCGGTGACGATTACCGCAAGGGGCTTCTTTGGAGGAACGATTTCTTCCATAGGTTCTGGGTTGATTTCAGGTAAGGTTGCGTTAATCTCAGCAGTTGGAAATATGAATGGAATTGTCGATGACTTTAACGACAGAACTTTGTTTAATGACTTACCTAGTTCAGGTAATTTTGGTGGGTTGGCGACAGCAAAAGACCAGATAAACCTCACTGCTCCGGGTACATATAACAATCAAATGAGGTTCGTCACTTTGGATGTCAATCCAAATGATGAGTTTTTTTTGTTAGGGCAAGTCAATATCAATGCTAGTGGTGAAAGAGAGGTGCGCTCAGCTAATAATAGATTTACGTTATCTCACGGCAATGACCTTGAACAGGTTTCGGCTGTTCCGGTGCCCGCTGCGGTTTGGCTAATGGGTTCGGCGATGCTCGGACTGTTAGGTTTCAAACGAAAATCATAATCCTTGTTTTGCGCAGGTGCTGGAATTCTTGCCAGCGCCTGCTATTTCACAGATAATTTTCCTTTTTTAGAAATCCTTTAAGTCTGAGTGCTTTTTTAACCTCAGGTTTATTCTCTTATTGTAACCACGAAAGGAATATTAAATGGCTGGAAGTAGTTTTTTTGCATTAATAGATGACATTGCAACGATTCTTGATGATGTTGCAGTGATGACGAAGATCGCGGCAAAGAAGACTGCCGGAGTTTTGGGAGATGATCTTGCGCTCAATGCGGAGCAGGTTTCTGGTGTAAAAGCTGATCGTGAACTGCCGGTGGTTTGGGCGGTAGCAAAAGGCTCATTTGTTAATAAACTGATCTTGGTTCCAGCCGCTTTATTGATCAGTGTTTTCGCTCCTTGGTTGATAACACCTCTTCTTATGATTGGCGGAGCTTATTTATGCTTTGAAGGGGTAGAGAAACTGGCCCATAAATTTTTCCACCACGCTGAAGAAGAAGCGCATCATAAAGAAATTGTTGAAGCGATTGTGGATATGGATGTCGACATGGTGGAGTTTGAACAAAAGAAAATCAAAGGTGCAATCCGCACAGATTTTGTACTTTCAGCTGAAATCATTGTGATCGCTTTAGGAACAGTGAAGGATGCCAGTTTTGCGAATCAGGCGATGGTTGTCATAGCGATTGCTTTAATCATGACCGTTGGTGTTTATGGTTTAGTGGCAGGTATAGTGAAGCTCGATGATGGCGGTCTAGCCTTGATCAAGTCGACGACTCAAAATATATGGGGCGGTTTTAAACGAGGTTTAGGAAAAGCGATATTATGGTTTGCGCCAGCTTTGATGAAGACCTTGTCAGTGGTTGGAACAGCCGCCATGTTTTTAGTCGGTGGTGGTATTTTGATGCATGGCATTCCGGATGCTCATGCTTACTTGCATCATGCAGAAGAAGCGGTTCATCATTTACCGATGATTGGCGGCGTTGCCACAATGATTGTGCCTTCTATTTTGAACGCGATCTTAGGCATTATTGCTGGTGCAATGATTTTAATGCTAGTGAACATGTTCCAGAAAATTAAGGGCAAACCACAGGAACAGGTCTGAACAATTTGATTTCTTTGGTGTTTAGTTCAGCCGCGTAGGCAATAGCTTCAACACCAGCGTTGATCGATTCACGCAGTAAATGACCATACTCTGGGTCAATCTGATCAGCGGGTCTGAACTCATCGGTATCGTTGCGTTGAATGCAGTAAAAAATGACCGCACGGTGTCCTTGTTCAACCATAGATTGAAGCTCACGTAAGTGCTTACTTCCGCGTTTGGTGACAGCGTCCGGAAAAAGAGCTGTCTTTCCTTCGCAGAGTGTGACGTTTTTTACTTCAACATAACAATCAGGCATTTGACTACTTTGGTCAACCAATAATAGATCGATGCGACTGTTTTCTTGCCCATACTTCACCTCACGTTTGATCTGATCGTAACCAAATAATTCTTTTACGACACCATCGTTAATGGCCTCTGCGACGATAGAATTGCTCAACAAAGTATTAATACCGACCAAGACATCAGGTTTAGCTTCAACCATTTCCCAAGAAAGTGGATATTTACGTTCAGGGTTCTGGGTATCTCTCAACCAAACTATTGAGCCAGGATCGCTACAACCTTTCATGGAGCCAGTATTAGGGGAATGAGCAGTGATTAACTGTCCAGATTCAAGCGTGATGTCAGCGAGGAAACGTTTATAGCGTTTGATCAATGTTCCTCTGATCAAGGGTGAGTCAAACTTCACAGGGTTACTTCTTAGTATCTTGACGCTTGATATAAAACTCCATCACTTCTGCATCTTCGATCAGCTCAAGAAGCTCATGACCCGTGCGTGCACAATAGGCTTTAAAATCAACCACCGAGTGGGAGTCTGTGGCCATGACATGCAAAATTTCACCATCTTCCATACGTTGTAGAGCAAGCTTGGTCTTCAGGATAGGCAAGGGGCAATTCAAACCTTTGGCATCAAGAACTTGGTCGGGTGTAGGCAGATTATTTTCTTGGTTCACAGTGGCACACTTTCCTTTGATTGAATTAATACAAGGTTCATAACTTTACAGCATCACTATGGAAGTTTAAAAGTTAATCAACATATTACTATGTCATTGTAGAGGGGCATTAGTTGTTGAAGTTGGTGAATATCAACTGAGTCTAAAAACGAGTGGAGTTCAATCTTTTCATAAGTTTGTGAGCTGACCGCTGCTAGAGTGAATAGGTTTGACTCTCTCTCGAGTAAGATTGCCTTCTTAGTATTGTTGATTAGAGCATGGGTTGAAATATCTGATAGTTTCAAGATAGATTGACTCTTTTCAGACTGAGCTTTGTAGTAGGCTTCTTTCGCACACCAGACGCGGTAGAAATAACGTGATGGATTTTGTGAAGCTGATAGTTCAGCTAGCTCTTGCTTGTCCATAAACATCTTGGCAGAATCTATGAAGTTTCGTTGTTTTCTTATTTCCAGATCAACGCCTATTTTAGACGGAGCGATGGCAAAACAAATTAAACCGTTGCTATGACTCAGGCTGATGAAGAGATTTTTGGCTAAACCTTCAATGTCTGGCGTCGAGCCT
>JAVJHY010277804.1:0-21172 GCA_035593235.1 Phascolosoma agassizii | reverse complement strand
GGGTCAAATGGCAGACATGCGGCGTCGAACCACTTATCCATAATACCACTATGCATTGCGTGTTTCTCCTTGCCTGTCAGCAATTTGGCCTCCGTGACATCCGCGCCGTGGTGAACAATGGGGGCTGGTTCCAGATGTCTGTGCGAGCTGATCAGCTCTTTGGTTCGGGCATGTTCGCGCATCGACGCAAATCACCTCTTCGGGACGTGTAATTGAACCTTGCGCACGTTCCCAAATTGGTTCTGTTTTGATCTTGCTTTGGTTCGATCTGGTGTTTACGGCATTTGCCAGCTCAATTCCAATAAATTTCTCACACGCTCAACCAGGTTTGAAATGGCACGCCAGGACGTAAACTCTGGTTGTGATACTCTCCGGCACCCTATCGTATCGGTCAATCCGGTGGCGCGAACCTCATGTGCTGCACCACCGGTTATTCTCATTTATGGATCAGATCGACATGCTAGATTTGCATCGAATTCGGGGCCAAGCGTTCGGTTTGAACGGTTAATAAAGTACGACGCTACGGATACTCTCACCGGCATGCATTAGGTCGAAAGCCTTGTTTATATCGTCAAGGGGCATGGTGTGGGTGATCATTGGATCGATTTGGATTTTGCCGTCCATGTACCAATCAACAATCTGTGGCACATCGGTGCGCCCCTTGGCACCACCAAAAGCCGTGCCGCGCCAAACACGGCCAGTTACAAGCTGAAATGGCCGTGTGGTAATTTCCTGACCGGCACCGGCGACGCCGATGATTACGGATTCGCCCCAACCCTTGTGACAACACTCCAGTGCATCGCGCATGACATTAACGTTGCCGATGCACTCGAAGGAATAGTCCGCTCCGCCCTTTGTGAGATCCACCAGATAGGGCACCAAATCGCCTTCGACCTCGCTTGGATTGACGAAATGGGTCATGCCAAATTTTTCGCCCCAGGCCTTGCGGTCTGCATTGAGGTCGACACCGACAATCATGTTGGCACCAACCAGTCGCAACCCCTGTATCACGTTCAAGCCAATACCGCCGAGCCCGAACACGACACAATTGGCTCCTGGCTCGACCTTGGCGGTATTGATAACCGCACCAATGCCGGTCGTTACGCCGCAACCGATGTAGCAAATCTTATCGAAGGGCGCGTCTTCACGCACCTTTGCGATCGCGATCTCAGGCACCACCGTGAAATTGGCAAAGGTTGATGTTCCCATATAGTGAAATATCTGCTCTCCGCCGGCAGAAAATCTGCTGGAGCCATCAGGCATCAATCCCTGGCCCTGTGTTATGCGGATTTTCTGACAAAGATTGGTCTTGCCGCTGGTGCAATAATCACATTCGCGGCACTCCGGCGTATAGAGTGGAATGACATGATCGCCTTTCTTGAGGCTGTTGACGCCTGGACCAACGTCAACGACCACACCTGCGCCTTCATGGCCAAGAATTGCAGGAAAAATGCCTTCCGGATCGGCGCCCGAGAGGGTGAACTCATCGGTGTGGCAAATGCCGGTGGCTTTGATCTCGACAACGACCTCACCTTCTTTCGGGCCCGCAACATTGACCGTAGTCACCTCAAGCGGTTTACCTGCGCCCACCGCCACAGCAGCTCGTACTTCCATGTTATAACTCCCTTTTATGCAACGTCATGTGTATTGGATTTGGTTTAAGCAGCAATTTTCCAAATCTCGGGCGATGCAATTGTTTGAACCAGCGTTCTTGATGCACCAGGTGCGGCCTCTCCAGGACCATTGGTCAACTGCGATCGACCAGTTTGTTTTGCGCAAGACTAGAGATTCTATTAGATAATCGCCATCATTTATTTGACGCCGGGAGCCACTGACCTATGGTTCCAGAAATTTGGTTCGAAGCCAGAATTTGTGAGTTTTGCTGCAAGCATGTCTAAACCTGGAACAAAGAAGCCGAAGCAAGCACGGTCACAAGATGCCGCGACGGCAATCGATGTGCTGAAACAACGCTTTGGCGAGCAATCGTCGACAAGTGCCGCGATTTGCGAACAGCATGGCCACACGACGACATGGATCGAAAATCAGCCGCCTGACGTGGTCGTGTTTGCGCAATCGAGCGATGATGTGTGCGATGTCGTCGATATATGCCGGACCTACCGCCTACCGGTCATACCATTTGGATCCGGCACGTCTCTAGAAGGACATGTCAATGCGCCCCATGGCGGCGTGTCCCTCGACCTAAGCCGAATGGACCGGATCATCGCAATCAATGAGGCCGATCTCGATTGCGTTGTTGAGCCAGGCGTTACGCGCACGTCACTCAATACATACCTTCGCGATAAAGGGCTTTTCTTTGCCGTCGATCCCGGTGCCGGTCATGCAACGCTGGGAGGTATGGCATCGACCCGTGCCTCTGGCACAACGGCGGTGCGATATGGCACCATGCGTGAAAACGTCGTCAATCTGACTGCTGTTATGGCTGACGGATCGGTGGTGCGGACAGCGCGCCGGGCACGTAAATCGTCGGCAGGATACGATCTTACAAAATTGCTGGTCGGGTCCGAAGGAACCCTTGGGATCATTACAGAATTGACCGTCCGTCTCTATGGCATTCCCGAGAGCATCCTCGCTGCGGTGTGCCCGTTTAAAACCATCGATGGGGCATGTAATACGGTCATACAAGCGATACAGCTTGGTTTGGGTTTGGCCCGGATTGAATTGCTCGACGCACTACAGATAAAGGCGTGCAATGCCTATTCGGGACTGACACTGGCTGAAGAACCGACCCTGTTCCTTGAATTTCACGGAACCAATGCGTCAACCCGCGAGGCTGTTGAGAATTTCTGGCAGATCGCAGAAGACGAGGGTGGGTTAGGTTATGAGTGGGCCGAAAGTGTGGAAGAGCGCAACAAATTATGGCAGGCGCGGCACGATGTTTACTGGGCAGGGCTCGGCCTTAAACCTGGAGCCGAGGCCGTTGCCACGGATGTCTGTGTCCCGATATCGCGACTTGCCGAATGTGTTGCAATCACCCATCGCGACATAGCTGAAACCGGGTTGGTTGCACCAATTGCCGGACATGTGGGAGATGGTAATTTCCACGTCCTGCCAATGGTCGATATGAGCGATCAGGGCGAGATCGATCGTGTGTCGGGGTTCCTTGATCGCTTGTCACAACGGGCGCTGGACATGGATGGAACGTGTACTGGCGAACATGGTATCGGCTTGGGGAAAATAAAATATATTGAAGCTGAGCATGGTGCCGGGGTGGCTGTGATGCGCGCTATCAAACGCACTCTCGATCCAGATGGAATTTTCAACCCTGGCAAGATTCTGCCAGAAGAATAAGGCCCCGAGCCTTAGGCGAAAACCGTCTTAATCAAGAATAGCACCCCGACCAGAGCAACAGCCAAAATAGTTGGAGGGCAAACCTGACAGCCGAACTCGACGTCATCGAATTCGGCCGTCAATGTCGAAGCTTGGTTATGATCCAGTGGCGCGAATTTTTCACTCCCCACCAACTAGATATTTCTTTGACGGATCAATCTATCCTAACATTCAATCCGGTTAGACCGTTCTGGCTCGCACAGGCCAAGGGATACAAATGTTAGGTTTGATGCACTCAAATTCAGGCGCCGGGTTGCTTCAGATTTGCAACACCGAGCGGCACATCATACTTTTCGCACCACAGCCAGATCTGAGTAAATTTCGAAACATCGGTACCCGCCGGCAGCGTGTACTCCTGTGCCCCGTTGTTATTGTTCAGCTTAGAAAAAATTGTACCGCGGATGTAACCATCTTTGCCGAATGCAATTTTGGGATCGGGCGCCCCGTCGAGCTTAAAGTTTTTACCAAAAACAACCTTGGTGGTGTCGCCCTCCTGGACAATTTGAACCTGACCTGAAGACGCATGCCCGCTGGCACCTTTGAATGAGCCGACGCCGAGAACTTGGCCGGCATTGGCCGCCCCGGCTCCAAACGTCAGGACCATTACAAGGGCCAGACCGCCCAATGCGGAAAATAATCTTGTCAATATCACACCTATCTCCTTTGCCGGTAACATACCTTGTTGTTGCTCCTCACCAAAATAGGAACTGTCACGCTCAAATTCGATAGGTTGGATCATAATAGTGGTTCACGAATTTGCGAGGTCACAATCGCCGCATTGAGTACTTTCAGGGCTGGTGAAGACTGCAAAAATTTTAATCAAATTGCGCTGCTTTAATTATAGATTAGACAAATCACACTATTCTCATTTCAACGCTGTTTCGCATTGTTTAGATTAACGAAATTGGGATTTGGAATGTCAAGCCATACCGCAAATGCTGGGTTGCCTGTAGGCTCTTTCCGACCGGCAAGAAATCGCCGCTCGCTTGGGCCGATCGCGAAGACGATCGTGAATGCCTTTCACTGGATCTATTACAACAGTTGGAACCGCCCTGATAGTTCGAGCCCCGATATCAACAATTTGCATTGGTTCGGATACAAGGCAATGAAATGCCCGCTGGACATGTGGACCTACCAAGAACTGATTACCGAAATTAAGCCCGATTGGATTATCGAAACCGGGACGCACGCCGGTGGGTCAGCGTATTTTCTAGCCAGCATGCTCGACCTGCTGGGCAATGGAAATATCGTTACGATCGATATTGAGGAAATGCCAAACCGGCCTGAACATGCCCGGCTGACCTATCTCACCGGCAGCAGCACGTCGGACGAAATCCTGGAGCAGGTATCGGCAATGGTCGGTGAAAATGACCGGTGCATTGTCATTCTCGATTCAGATCACTCGCGTGATCATGTTCTCAAGGAAATGGACAAATACGAAAAGTTTGTTCAGTCCGGTAGCTACCTGATTGTTGAAGACACAAACATCAATGGGCACCCGGTAAAGCCACGTTGGGGCACGGGACCATATGAAGCCGTGCAGGAATTCCTGACGCGGAACCGTGATTTTATCGTCGACAAGGGCTGCGAGAGATTTCTCATGACCCTCAATCCTGGCGGTTATTTGCGGCGCGTCTAGTTCATTTGCGCTCACGGCTGTTCGCCCTATCGGGCGGCCTCCGCGAGGGCGGCACAACGTGCCGGGTCGCGGTCGCGACCTTGAGTGCGTCTTCATACCTGATAGATTTGCGCTCTAAACTTTATCAACCGGCACGGCCCCGTTGGTCCTGCCGGTAACGAACCGACCGTTGACAAATTCTAAGTGAGCCTGGTCGCCAGGCTCACTTTTTTCGTGCCAGGTCATATGGGTGCTGCTCTGGGTGGCATGACGAATAATCCGTCGGCGGCCGAACTGGCCCGTCTGTCCCATCCCGTTGCGGTTCGCGGCCGAGAGGGTATCAGCCGAATTCGCGTCGCCAGAGGCCAAGGACTTTTTCGCCAATGCGGCCGATGAGATTGCGGGGCGCGGTCTCAAGTTTGGCAAATCCACGCGTCTTGACCAATGGCAGGTCGGCAACGGTATCAGGTTGCGAGAGCTGCAATATTACTTTGTAGACACCCGATTCTGGAACCAAGCCGTCTTCACGCGAGGGCCGGGTCGCTATCGGTCCATCATGCAAGGTCGCCAGGATGGGTTCATCAAGCGACTTTACCGCTTCCTGATGAATTTCACTGACCTCAACTGGCGTCGAGAAATTTGGCACGCCATCAAACCAAACAACGCCTGTTGCACCACGGCCAATCAAACCGATGTCGCGCTCGTCCAAATATCCAACAGCCCGACTGACGCGATTGTCGACCAATTGCAATATGGGCGCATCCGAATTGACCCACACTCCCGCGCCCAGGCCGCGCCGGATATATGTCACCAAACCATCGCTTGGCGCGCGCAATGTCAGCTTGTTGCGCCGCTCAACCAACCCTTCAATTTCGATCACCAGCTTGCCAAGCTCGGTCTCACGAACGGAGTGCTCGTTTTGGAAGGTGGCAGCGGTAATATGCTGATTGAGGATGCGCTCGATACTTCGGGCTTTAAGAATTTTTGTTTTAATCTGATGGTCGATGCTGGGTGCGGAAAGCCGTGCGATTGGGGCTCCGCTCCTGACCTTTTGTCCAGACTTCACGAGCAGGTCTGCAAAAATCCCATCCTCGGAGGGGAAAATATCATGTGCTTCACCGCCATGATAAACCACGGGCACAACCACTGTTGTACGCCAGGGGATTAAAAATGGCGCCATAAATACAGCAGCGGCGAGCCCCACCCGTAACGCACCGACTATGCCAAACGACGAATAAGCGCTGCGAAACCAGACGCCAATCTCTGAGATTGCAGGCAAGACGAGAAACTGCAAAACAAGCACGGCAATAACAGGCACAGCCACCGCGGGAAATGCGAGCTGATAAATCGCGTAGCTTATGCCGCCATAGAGCACCACGCGGTAGAGCACCAGGGCGAGGCCATAACTGAGCAACGTGTTGCGCCGGTTGGTCGTAAACCCGCGTTCGGGGCAGGGATGGATGCAACCAGCAATGTGTTTTCTCAGGAACCATTGCAACAACGAGATGGCCCGCGATTGCATATTATCGATACCGAGCGCCTCGCTAAGGACAAAGTAACCATCAAATCGCATCAGCGGATTGGCGTTGAATACAATCGAGATAACCAGCAAGGTAGTTGCCGAAAACAATGCCCCATTTCGAAGGGCGCCGTCATCGATGAAGGACCATGCAAACAGGGCGATTACCGCAATATAGAACTCGGCCGTAATGCCGGCAGCGGCGATCTGGATGCGTTGGCGGCGATCTGTCAGACGCCAGGCATCGCTGGTCTCAGTAAATAGCACCGGCCAGAAAACCAGCAGAGCTACACCCATGACCGGTACCCGGCAGCCAAGACGCACGGCGGCATAAGCGTGAGCAAGTTCATGACAACATTTAGCAAGGATGAGTGCGACGGCAATCGATAGCGCACCCTCAAGGCTATAAATCTCAGAAAATCCGGCGACGAATGCGCTCCAGTCACGACCAACCAAATAGATTGAGACTATGAGCAGCAGGCAGATGAACTGAAAGAACCGGCGCGAAAAAAATGGTTCGACGAAGTGGATGGTGTTTTCAAGAAAGTGCTGGGGGCGGAATATCGGAAAGCGGCGAAAAAGCACGTGCTCAGCGACGAGGCCACCTAAGCGAAATCCGCGAGAATTTTTAAGAGTCTCGCGGCGTTCCAAAATCGCGGACGATTCCTGGCGCAGCAGACCATTATTGGTCAAGAAATTGGCCATAGACGCAACATCATCAACGGTGATGGTGAGCGGTGTTGCGCGGTTGACGGCGCTGGCAATGGATTCCGGTTTACCGAGCGACCATCGCGACAGAATTTCAAACTCCAGCCAACCGACATTGTAAAACGTATTGAGCGCTGGATCGTATAGCACCCAAGTTGGGGCTCCATCCTTAAGGCGGCCACCGGGATGTAGTGAAATATCCTCGCGTAGCGGAACCAACTGGTCCGCTTCGACGCTTGAACCTTCTATGTTGATCCCGAGATTGGAGCCGACAGGGGTATCTGCCGTGAGGGCAACCATGTTCGTTAAACTCCAAGTATTCGACGCAATGCCGCCAACGGTTTGCGTAGAAGCGCATAGTACAGCGGTACTTTTTGACCATAGATCTTGGCTGTGCCTGTGAGCCCCAGCCGGGGCACCTTGTCGCCGATCAGGAATTTCGCGTCGGCAACGAACGCACTGGATTGGTTTGGCAGCACGCGGGCGTCGTAACTCACTTTGGTCAGTGTCGCGGCAACCGGGTTGGTTGGCCGGATGGCGAGAAAGAAATCAATTTTTGAACCGGGGTTCACTACAAGTGCATCGTCAACCGCAACATGAATCTCAAGTTGGGCTTCTTGAGGATTGGCAAGGGACATAACGCGTTCACCAATTTTGACCGGCCGGCCAATCCATTCGTTACGTTGACCTAGCAGGACAACACCACTACGGGGTGCCCGTACAACGACCCTGTCAAGTTGTTGCTTGGCGTAACCCAATTCGGCCCGCCCCTCCGCCAGCCGCGCCCGTGCAAGCCCAATTTCGGCGCGAGCACTTTCGTCAAGAAATGCTTTTTGCTCCATGCGGCGTTGGTTCACGGAAAGCACTTCAACGCGTTGGCGCGAGACATTGTGACTAGCCTTCAGGGCGGTTTGATCAAATTTGATCAGGACATCACCGGCTGCAACATTTTGATTGGCCCGAACCGGAATTTCTTCGATGACGCCATTGAGCGGCGAGGTAATAAGCACCGGCTCGGTTGGTACGACGCGGGCATCGGCCAATACCGAAAGATGGACGGGCATCAGCGATATCATGACCAACAGTGAAAGGGTCATCAACAGCAACGCCCGGCGGCGGCGGCCCCATTTTCGTGCACCGACACTTAGCGGAGCATCAAGAGCGGTAAGCGACTGACCGTATGCGTTACCAATGCGATTTAGAATTCGTACTTCACCGTCTGAGAACGGCTCTGTGCGCAACAGAATGAGCCCCCCCTCCCGGCGTAACCGCGGCCCGTGTATGGGCACCCATAGTGCATAGCCACTAATCCAGACATCATGCTCGCTACGGAGATTTTCAGGTATTTCGTCACGCTTAATGTGATGGGCGGATGAAAATTCACTGTTTGCATCCAGTGCGGCAGCAAGGGTTGCAAACCATTCAATCTGCGGTGCGGTTTCATCGGTTTTGAGGCTACCAGAAACCGCAGTGATCCGCCGTGACCTGATACGCCACATCAATGCATGATCGTAAGGTACGACACGGTGGGTATCGTTTACGGCGATGAAATCAACCGCCTCCGGGTCGTCGACCTGGCGCACTTCCCATTCAAGCTGGGCCAACCGGCTTAGGCCGATGACCTGCTTTGGCATCTGGTCCATGCTCATTGCAGATTCTCAAGCGTCGTTTGCCCGCTCATTCCGGCAATCAAATGGCCTTGATCACTTTGCGGCCGGGCGCGGACTTCAAGTAGCTGGCTGACATTGTCGATCTGTGCACCTAAGGCGATTATTTCCGCGGCAACACTCTCGCCTGTCTCATCGACAACAAAATTCATTGCCGAGCCGATTTGGATCACCCGGAGCCAATTGGAGGGTACGAATGCGCGGATCTCAACATCTGTATCGCTGATAATTTCAATCAATGGGTCGCGGAAGTTTACAGTCTCGAATGCGTTTGCAATTCGTCTGACAACCCGGCCTGAAAACGGTGCTTCCAACACACAATGCGACACGCGTACCTCGGCGATACTGATGTCAGCCGTCGCCCGTTCGTGCTCGGCTTTGGCCAGTACCGATTGCAAGCGCGATACAGTTCCCGCTTTGGCGAGCTTGGTCTTGACAAGATAGTTTGCTTCGGTTGCGTTGGCCTGTGACCTGGCTCGTGCCAGTTCAGCTTGAAAGACGTCACAGTCAAAGGCAACGAGAACCTCGCCCATTTCAAACCGCTCGCCATTGTCAGGTCCGATCTGTGAGATTGTGGCCTGCAAGCGGCTCGATATGGTGGCCCGGTGCCGTGGCACGACAAGTCCACGCACCCGTGTCTCACCAGCCGTCAGCTTTAGTTTGGGCGCCAGCGCAGCTAATCGATCGGAAATGGCTGTTTGTGCATTGACATTGTTCGCGCCTGAAAATACCGCAAACAAACCAAAAATGAGGGCGGCAACCCACACACCAGTGCGTGCTGCATTCTCACCGGGAAACTGGCGATAAACCGGCCCACTACGCATACTCAGAACCTCATTCGATTGAATGCCAAAAGGACATTCACACCAAATGCTTATCAAGATCTGACTAATTCATTGCTAATTGCATGAGATTATGTGGTGAATTCCAATTTTCGAGGTACCGGCGGAGATAGTCCCTGAGCTCGGAAACGCTGTAATCCTCAATTTCGACGGGAAACCGATGGGCGCCGATTGAATTGAGAATACGCGCATAAGCATTTTGCACGTCTGAATAGGATGAATAGTACTGCAACTCCGATACGATTTTGCGCGAAAATGCTTCTAGTGCCTCGACATCGGATAGTGCGGTCGATTCAGCTCCGCGAGCTGCGATAAACGACAGGTTGCGATCGACCTGAAACAGACTGTTGGAAACCCGGAACACATCGCGCGACAGGGCAAAGCGCTGCAATGAAATATTTACCTGAGCCACGATGGCCATGCTCAATGCGAGGCGGCGCGCATCAGCGACTTGAACCGATTTTTCCGCAAAATCAATGGCATATCGTGCCGTGGCGAGTTCAAATAAGTTTTTGGTAATCAGTGCGGCGGCGTCCGTCCAATTGCTTTTGAACAGGAATGAGTTGCTGTCGTAGCTAATACCGGCGCGCAGCTCGATGCCTGGCAGGATGCGCACATAGGCTGCGTCAACCTCATGGATTGAAATACGTTTGTTATAGTCCTCTTCGCGCAATTCCGGCCGATTAAGAAGAGCGGTACGCTCCAACTCTCTGATATTTGCCCTGATATTGGGGATTGCAAGGCCTGTGGATGCCGGCATAGCGAGTAGATACACCGAACCAGGCGGCAAATTGATCAATGCTGCCAATTTCGACTTGGCGAGAGAAAGCCGGCGGCGAACCTCCATCAAATCCTTCAAATGGCTAATTAACGCACGTTGTAGCTGTAACTCGTCCGCAGGTTCGCTGTCGCCGGAGCGTGCCAGATTGCGTGAACGGGCAATTGCCGCCTTTATGCGCCGCACCAGAGCATTGACTCGCGGCAGCATGCGTTGCGCGGCCACAGCCCGCCAATAGGCAGCGCGAATGTCCATCACCATGTTCTGGGCAACTTTCATGCGCCGCTCTTCGGCGATCAGAACACGATCGGCATCCTGCTTGACGCGTAGATAGGAAAGGCCAAAGTCAAGCACATTCCACACCACATGCAGATCGGTCGTGCGCAGCCGCGGATCCTCCGACGTCGAGACCTCGAGCGACTGCCTGCCGGTAAGAAGCGAACGGCTTGAAGAACCTCGGGCTGGATCCCGTTTTCGATAACCGGCATTTGCAGCAAGTTTGGGCAATAGATCGACATGGGCATAACGAAGCTTGGAGTCAGATAAACCCAGCTCCATGAGTTTTAGGCGTTTGTCGAGATTGTACTTAAGTCCCCTGGCAACAGCCTCATATAGATCGATTGGACCACTGAGCGATTCCTGACCAACAAACATTTGAGACAGGTCACTATCGACCCTGATAACACGTTCTTGGTTGGTAACTGGATTGGGAGTAACGGTGCAGCCAGCAACCAATGCGCCGAACGCCAGACTGATTGGTAATGAGATTGCCCCAGGAATCCGGGCGAGCACAGACATCGGACTGCCTTCAAGGCACACCGCCCCCGCTGCGGTTTTTGCCCGCTCCCTCTGAGAGGCACCCATCCCATTCCCCGGTATGCACATCACGCGCGCGCGTAACGCTACTGATCGTGTGATTCGATCGTAAATTGAACGTTGGACAAAAAATGGTTAACAAAAGGTTAACACGCCAGGGTTTAGAAGTAGAGATTGTATAATGATTCGCGATGTCGCGACCTAAATTAGAATTTTTTACATTACAATTAAATTATTTGATCGATTAATATTTATTTGTAACAAATATATATAATAATAATCTTATACTATAGTAATATATTGTTGTTATTATTATAATAATTAACAAACATTAAACCATTTTTATTTGATTTAATAAATTTTTAACTACATATCACTCTGATTAACCGCCTCATTTTCACTAAAAATGTGTCAAAATTGGCATTTTTTACCAATTGGCTGGTGAAATGCATCAGTTCATCGAATATTCAACAGATTGAGGGATGTTGTTGTTCGGGGCACGGCCTGGTCGGTTGTGTTGGGAGTTGAGTGTACCGGGTATCGTGTATGTCCACTGATCGGCATGGACGCCGGCAATGTCAAAGAGCATTGTTGGTCGCGTTTTTATTTTCTGGCGGCGTCAATTTATTGATGCTGGCAACGCCGCTGTTCACTCTGCAGATTTTTGATCGGGTTGTACCTTCTCGAAGTATTGAAACCCTGGTTTTTCTGGCCATTGTCGTTATCGCGGCGTTGCTTGCGATGCTTGCGCTGGAGACGGCGCGCGATCGGGTTCTGGTGATCACCGGCCATTGGCTGGATAGAGAATTTGCCCGTATTGGTTTGATCCGGTCTCTTGCCGGCAATGATCCTGGCAACGAGGTTGCAAAACAGGCCAAAGCTGCTGGGCTGGTTCGCAATGTTCTGTCTGGTCCAGCCGTTGGCGCGTGTTTCGATGCACCATGGACGCCGCTGTTTCTAATTTTGGTTTTCATGTTGCACCCTTATTTGGGGTTGGCGGTGCTCATCTCGGCGCTGATGCTGCTCGTATCGGCAATGACGCAGGCCGAATACAGCAGCGTGCGTTATCAGGATATGAGCGGTGACTATGAGCGTGCCGAGAGTTGGCGGCGCGCGGTCACGGGAAATGCGGACTTAACGCTCTCGCTCGGCATGGCACAGAATTCTGCACGGCACTGGTCACATCTTGCAGATACTCATCTCGAGGGGTCACGCGCCTACAACAATGTCAGCAACGGTATCAAATCCTTTGTCCGCTTTCTCCGTCTTCTAACCCAGATCGCGATTTTCGGCATTGGCGCCTATTTAATCGTCGGCAATGAAATCAGCGTTGGCGCATTGATAGCCTCGTCAATTCTTGCCGGGCGGGCCCTTGCACCACTGGAGCAAGCGGTTAACTCACTAAAATGGGTGCGCGCCGCGTGGGATGCTATTAGCCAACTCCGTAGGGTTGGCGCTGGAGTGGGCGAAGTACATGAAACAATCCTACCTTCGGCTTACCAATCCACTGGTAAGGGCGGCGGCACGGTAATCCATGCCCGGCGGTTGAGTTTTAATTATCCGCGCCGGCCTGTCGCGGCGCTTTCGGGCTGCACGCTCACCATCGAGCGAGGTGAGTGTGTCGCAATGATTGGCCCGAATGGTTCGGGTAAATCGACACTTATCCGCCTGCTTGCCGGTGAGTATGTACCCAACACTGGTTCCGTGCAGATGGATGGGGTGGCTGTTCGCGACTGGCAGCGTGATGGCGCCCAGCGCAGGATCGGATACCTCCCAGACCGGACCGCGCTCTATCCCGGAACGGTTGCCGATAATATTGGGGGGTTTTCCGGCGATAACCTGCTGTCTGTCGCGCATTCCGCTATGCGAGCCGGCGTGCATGACATTTTGTCCGGCCTGCCTGATGGCTATGACACTCCGGTGGCGCCTGATGAGGAGTATTTATCGCTTACCGAGCAACGTGCAATTGGCCTTGCACGGGCGTTTCATAGCGCACGCGATGTGTTGCTCCTCGATGAACCAGAGATCGGCCTCGATGGTGAGAGGAGCCGCCGGCTGGCCCGTGCAATCAGTGATTATCGCGGCGCCGGGGGATCGGTGGTGTTTTCAACACTCGGTCCTGGAATGCTCAGATTGGCGGACCGGATTTTGGTTCTGAACCAAGGGACGGTCGCCCGGTTTGGCCAGCGCGACGATGTCTTGGCTCAATTGAATGTGCCGCTGAATGGTGAAACGAGACACGCTGGCGAGAGGAGGGCATAATGGGTCATCGCAACAACCATTGGGATGACGGGCGTGCTAAGTCACGCACCCTTGTCAATAGCATTCTCCGCCGGCCGTTTTCCATCCGAGGGCCGCTAATTCTAGGCCTGACAGCGGCATTCCTGTTTTTTGGCCTGGGTCTGGGCTGGGCCGGTCTGGCACCTTTGGTCAAAGGGGCCACCGCCTATGGCCGGCTGATTGTCGAATCCAAGGCCAAGTACCTGCAGCATCGGCGCGGCGGTACCGTGGCCAAGATTTACGTCAGTGAAGGTCAAGACGTGCGTGCGGGCCAGCTCCTGGTGACGATGGATACCACACGTCTCAAATGGGCCCTACGGTCAGCCCGCGATCAAATTGCGGCCGCCCAACGGCAGAAGTCACTCCTAGAAGAAGAAGTGGGGGTTTTTATTGACCTGCTGGCACGCAAACTGACACAAAAATCCCGTGTGTTGGCACTTAAGCGTCAATTGGTACAACTGGACAAGGAAATTGCCCGGCTGAAAGCACAAATTGGCACCGTTGCCGACGAAATCAAGAATGCCGAGATTACGGCGCCTAGTGACGGCCGTATCCTGCGGTTTGCCGTCCACGCCGCCGGCGAGGTGCTCGCACCCAATGGTACGATTGCCGAATTTGTGCCACGCAACGAACGGTTGGTGGTCGAGGCACGGTTGTCACCGAGTGATGTTGATGACGTTTATGCCGGCATGGACGCATCGGTCTGGCTGACAGCATTTAACCGGCGCGAAGTGCCTGCACTCAAAGCGCGTGTTGCCTGGGTGTCGCCGGACAGCGTGACCAGCCGGTCAGGGGAACCGGATCATTACCGGGTCCGGGTAACCTTGCAGGACCCGCCCAATGTTCCAGGTGGAGTTGATGCGTTGCGGGCCGGTATGCATGCCGAAGTCTTGTTTGTAACCGGTAAACAGACGCTGCTCAGCCAGTTTTTTGATCCATTGTTACGTGGACTATCGCGTGCGAGCCGAAACTAAATCAAATTGAATTGGCTGGGATATTATCGCGCTGTGTGTTGATTGAGTGGACATTCAAGTCAGTGCATGCAGATCTGTTACCGGCAGCAATGACCAACATCATTCCATTTCTGCAAACCGCCTGTGGCGCCTGCCCGCTATGTGCTGCAATCGGAACCAACATCGCTGCATGGCGATCTGGGCCATGAGGCCGTAAACGACGTTTGCGATCGCCCGTTCAAAATCAAAAACTGCCGCGATATATTCTCATTTGCGTGGCAAATTTGGCCGTTTCAGAAGCCGCGCGCACCGAGTTTAGAGCCACCAGGTTCGGCGCTACTAGCGGTTGACGTGATGGTGTGGCATGCGCGATTGTCCAGTTGCAGTGCCATTACGAGTGCAGGAGTTGAGGAAAATTGTACGAGTTATTAGGGCCGTTCAAAACATTCGCCCGCAACCTCATTGCCTGCACCACGGCCGGTGCGATCGCGTTTACGGGCTGTCCTAGCGCCGTATTTCATAGTCACCATGTCTCCTTGGCCGCACTTGCCGATGATGCAAGTGAGACGTGCAAGGTGGAAAGCGACGGTCAGTTTCGCACTCGGGTCGAGGAAATCACGCTGGCGGCCCTTGATGCCGCCGTCGCGGATTATGATTTTCAAGCGGCTGTGGCGGACCATTGGCAAAAACACTCCCTCGATTCTCGTATTGACCGGTTGGTGGATGAAGCGACGGACGAGGTGCGCAGCGAGACGCGCTGGAGCCAGCTCATTGCAACTCTGGCCAATAAGGAAAAAGCGCGCCAGGTTGCTCAAGCCGTTGCCGAGCGCACCTATCAATCAGACCGGTTTAAGATGGCCATTGAGGCGCTTGCCATCGATGTAGGTAAGGGCGTTGCGGTCAATATCGAACGCGCGACCAGTGATGCGGCGCTCCCGGCGATGCGTTGTATTCGCGAATTTCTGGGCTCAAAATATGGCATCTCGATCGCCCGGATCGTCGGGGCTGATGCCGAAAGCGAATTCCAGCCACCCGAAAGTGGCGAGATTGCAAACGTCGGTACCGGCCAGATTATCCTTGAGGGCCGTGAGGCGATCGCCGGTGCGGTCATTCTTTTGGTCCGCCGCACCCTTGCCCGCATGGCACGAAATGTCGGCGCCCGTGTGGTTGGCGCAGCGCTCAGCCGCATCGTCTCGGTCATTGCAGGTGGCATCGGGCTGGTGCTGATTGCCAAGGATTTGTGGGATCTGCGCCATGGCGTCCTGCCAATTATCGCCACGGAAATGAAGTCGGCAGAGTCCAAATCGAAAGTCCGTGACGTACTGGCGAGCTCTATTTCGGACCAGATGGGCAAACACACGTCTGAGATTGCGGCCAAGATCGCCGACCGTGTTTTGGAGGTCTGGCATGCATTCAAACAGGCCCATACCAAGGTGCTGGACCTTGCTGATGATAGCCCAGACTTCAAAGCCTTTATCGACACGGTCAGCAATCAGAGAATGACGCGGCTTGACCGGGTGACCGCTCTTGTTCTGGCAAATGAAGGCGAGGATGGAATCAAAGCGCGGCTCGCCGATGGCACGCTTGATGATGCGGTTAAGCGGTTGCCTGATCCGGCGCTTGAAATTGCCGTTGATAGCAATGCCCTACAGTCCGGTTTCGATTGGAACAGGCTTGCCGGAGACAATATTGCCAAGGTCGTTACCTGGGAGTTGCATCGCCTCGCCAAGCCGGATGAGTTTACACGCCAGAGCCTCAATCAACTGGTCGACCTGGAGGACTCTGTCGCGATCCGGCACTTGGCGCGTGCCCGAAGTGTTGACCGCAATGCGCTGTTGGACCTGCCGCCTGAACGATTGAAGTTGCTGGCGGTGCAATTGTCCCCGCAAGAGCTATCTGACCTTGGCGCCTATTTGCGCGCATTGGAGCCGACGGCCCGCACACATCTTGAAGATGTTATCGTTACAAATCCGTCGCTGATGCGCCACCTGACCACCGGGCGCGTGCGTGGCGCGGTACTGCGCAGCTCTGATCAATACGCGGCGATTGACCTGCTAACGCGAAGCACCGGCCCGCTCGATTTCCTTGATTTGCAATCGGATTTTAAGTCGATAATCCGCGGCGATGTCGATCCACTACTCTTGTGGGATAGTCATCCCTATGCGGTGATATTTGGTGCAATTGCATTGCTGCTGTTGCTATTGATCCTGAGGCGCCTGTTGTTTGGCCGCAGACGCAGACGGCGGGGCTAATTCGTTTAAGGCAACGGCTCGAAACACTGTTTTGCTAATTTGGATAGATCACCCGATGGCATGATGGTCGGCGGGCAGCAACATATTGCGTTTCCCGGTGTTTGAATTGATCGCCTTTTGGGCGGATGAAAAACTTAACCCCAAGTGACCAATGGCCTGACTCACTTCATCGGACTTGTTGTCCCAGGTTTGCGATCTAACGCTGCTTTGGCTTGGTGCGGCGTCAAACGGGACCGATAGGGCCTGGCGGATGGCGTCGGCAAACGCTGGCGCATCACCGGCTGTGCGAACCAAATTGCGATACGGTGCCAGTGCTGGGAAATCCGTTGTCACTACTGGACGGCCGACAGCCAGATATTCCTTCAGTTTGATGGGATTGCAGGCACGGATCCATTCATTGTCGGCCCAGGGCATGATCAAAACATCACACGATGCCATATAGTCCGCGATGCGCTCATAGGGCTTACGCCCGAGCATGTGCACGTTTGGCAACCCACACCAATTGTCTCCAAGCGAGCAACCACCGACCATGACAAACGAATGATCGGTCAAGCGGCCGGCAACATCAAGAAACAAAGACGGATTGAATGTATGGGCGTCGATGCCACCGATGAAACCAATGCGCGGCCCTTCAATCCTGGCCACGTCATTGGGTCGCGCGCCGCGCGCACCAGCGCTTGCAAACCGTTCGTAATCCACGCCATGAGTGACAAGGCATGAGCCTCGAACCTGGTCGGTTTCCGCTAAGAACAGTGCATCATTGCAGTAAATTGTCAGATCGGCGGTCTGTTTGAGTTGGGCAATTGTTCGGTCCAAACCCTGACCACTTGCCTCGGCAAAACATTCAAACCGGTCGGTGCGCTGCATGATGGTGGCAACCGGGTTAAGCGCTGAAAGATGAGATTGCCCCGATGGACAATGGACCCATGCCAGAGGCTGTTTGATACCGGCGCGATACGCGGCGAGGCGAACCTGCGGCCCCACGGCCCAGTTGGTCAGATGCCGGCCGGTGCGCCCAGGCATGTTCAGCGGTGAAAAAGCCCAAAAATTGTTCTCAACATGTGTCAGGCCACGACCAAAACTTTTGAGTTTGCGGCCAATCTTGCGTGCGAACTCTGTGCCAGCCACCGGGCTTGGGAACCGTACGCCGAGAGAGTTCACATACAATACCGGCCATTGCCGGGCCAGCCGGCGCAAGATCTGGAAATCAAAATGGCCGCGATTGTGATACCACCAATCTTCGCCGCCAAAACAAATGATGCCGTCGAATTGCCTTTCGCCCGTCATTCAATTGCCCTTCGCATTCATAGGTATTCGTCGCTTATGGCATAGGCGCATTTCGCAATTGTTGCGCACAGCTGCTGACGGCGTGGCAATGCTAGGCAGGGTTAACAAACGGCTGCTTGGTGTACCCCATCGGCACACACAATCATGCTGTTGGAGCCGTGGCGTTAACGAGAAATTTGGCCGCTCTCGATAACATGACCAGCTTCCGCCAAGACATCGGGTCGTGGCCAATAATAATTCAGAACTCAGGTTCGCCAATGATCGTTGCAGAGCAAATGGATGGGGCTGAGGTTGTCTCACTTTCGATCATTATCGTCAGTTACAATACCAAGGCCCTGACGCTTGAATGCCTATGCTCGGTCATGACTGAGGCGCAATCCGATGACTTTGAGATTATCGTTGTGGACAATGCGTCCAGCGATGGTTCAGCAGATGCAATTGCGGCACTGAAATTTCCGATCACGCTTATCCGCCTGAGCAAAAATATCGGCTTTGGGCCTGCCAACAACCTTGCCAGCATGCGGGCTGTGGGCAAGCGGTTGCTGCTGCTCAATCCAGATACAGTTGTGCGGGGCCATGCAATTGACCGTCTGCGGCAATTTTCCGATGCCAACCGGAGCGCCGGAATCTGGGGAGGGCGGACGCTATTCAAAACCGGCCATCTCAATCCATCGTCGTGCTGGCATCGCATGACGGCATGGAATTTGTTCTGCCTGGCCACGGGGCTGTCGCGCATTTTTTCCCGCAACGCCATCTTCAACACCGAGGCCTATGGTGGCTGGGACCGGTTGAGCGTACGTGAGGTCGATATCGTCTCGGGGTGCTTTTTGATGATCGACAGGCCGCTGTGGACACGACTTGGCGGCTTTGACAAACGCTATTTCATGTATGGCGAGGATGCCGATCTGTGTCTCAGGGCGCGCCGGTCGGGCGCACGGCCAATGGTAACGCCCAATGCTGTCATTGTTCATCACGGCGGCGCTTCGGAGAGAACGCGTTCAGACAAAATGGTCCGGTTGTTGTCGGCGAAAATGGTGTTGATCCGAGGTCACTGGCCGTTGTTTCTAAGGCCCATTGGCATCACCATGTTGGCTTGTTGGCCATTGGGGCGCTGCATCACAGGCAAGCTCATGACCATGGTCGTGAGTTCAACGAGTATCGGTCCTCGTGCACAGGCCTGGTCAGAAATCCTCGAGCGATGGAGGGATTGGTTTGCCGGCTACCCAGCCATTGAATCAATACCGGCAAAGCAACAAGACAAACTTGCAACGACACTGATGAATTGAGCCTGCAAATGCCGCCAACGAGCCACCACAATGCCAATGACCTGCCGGTCGCGGCTCGGGCGCTTGAAAATCCGGGGCAGCCTGGCGGTGTCCGCTTTACGGTCGCGACTCTGGTCAATGACATGGAGCAGTATCACGAGATGCTGACCTCGTTTCAGCAACATGGCTTCGATGGCGAAGATGTGGAGTTTATTTATATTGACAACACATCCACCAATGCCGCCTGCGGCTATCGTGGACTGGAACGATTTCTGGATGACGCCCATGGGCACTATGTCATTGTGTGTCATCAAGATGTGCGGCTTATCGATGATGGTCGTGACTTGCTTGAACAGCGATTAGATGAGTTGACAGGCCTCGACCAGCACTGGGCCGTTGCCGGCAATGCCGGCGGCATTGGCCCGGGCAGGCTGGCCATCCGCATCTCCGATGGCCATGGTGCGGACACGAGGACCGGCCAATTCCCGCAACCGGTCACAAGTCTGGACGAGAACTTTCTTATCATCCGCCGCGCCGCCCGCGTCGGGCCGTCCTGTGATCTTGAAGGCTTTCATTTCTATGGCGCGGATCTTTGCCTGCAGGCGGCACTCAAAGGCCATACCGCCTATGTCATCGATTTTCATCTAAAACATTTGAGCACGGGGAATAAATCGGGCGCATTCTATGCCTGCCGTTCGCAGCTACGGAACAAGTATCAAATTGCGCTGAGGCCGCGATGGATTCAAACCACTTGCAGCATGTTCTATGTCTCGGGGTCCCGCCTGAAGCATGGCCTTGGCGAATGTGTCAGCAGGCTGATTGAGCGGCTGGCGCGGCGTCTTCCTGACCGGATTGTAATGTGGCGACAACGGCGGCCAGCCGGCATTGACGTGCAGGCCGAGGTTGTACATCCACCTGTTGCGCTTGAGCGTGGGTAGGCGATCATGGAACAGGCCAGTCAAAATGGTGTCCGCCGCCTGATTGCCGGACAGGGCGCACTGTTGTTTTCTGGTTATGCCGGGGCGCAGGTTTTCGCCTTTGCCCGCAACGCGCTGCTCGGGCATTTTCTGAGCAAAGGTGACTTTGGAACCGCGGCGACGATCACCATTACGCTGCAGGCGTTCGAGACGATCAGTGACGTTGCAACCGACCGTATGATTGTACAGGCCGAAGACGGCGATGACCCGCGCTTGTTGGCGGTCGCGCATCTCATTCAACTTGTGCGTGGCGGCCTCATCGCGCTGGTGTTATGGCTGCTCGCCCCTCTGGCAGCGTCATTCTTCCGGATCGAGCATGCGGTTTGGGCGTTTCAATGGATCGCCGTTATTCCATTGATCAAAGCTGCAACCCACCTCGATGCCCGGCGTCTTCAGCGGCAATTTTCCAATTTACCCGGTGTCCTGATTGAGGCGATGCCACAAGCCATTGCCCTGGCACTGGTGGTACCGATGGTGCAGATCACCGGCGACTATCGTGCTGTACTGTGGCTTGCCATCATTCAGGCCGTTGTGATGCTGGCGGTCTCGCACCTTGTCGCAAGGCAGCGATACAAGATCCTGTTTGATAGGGCCTTGCTGGCCCGTTTTGTCCGCTTCGGGTGGCCGATCTTGTTGAGCGCCATCCCCTTGCTGGCAGTGTATCAGGGCGACAGGGCACTCATCGGGCGTTATTTTGATATTTCTGACCTGGCCGGTTACTCCGCGGCCTTCATTCTGACAATGGCGCCGGCAGCCTTGCTGGTCCGTGTCGGCCATGTGCTCAATTTACCTCTCCTGGCAAATGCATCGGCCGATCCAGTACTCCGGCGCGAGCGCTTTATCGTCATGACCGAAGTCATGA
>JAVJHY010276752.1:0-21189 GCA_035593235.1 Phascolosoma agassizii | reverse complement strand
AGGCGTAGCCATTTCGAGCCCTACCTGCAGCACTCTTCACGCTCTCGCGACGAAAATGTGTGATTCATGCGGGCTAGCGGGCCGTCCGGTGCGAGTCGCGGTCCGCCGACCAGGGTGGGTTGTCTTGCTACTGGCCGCCTTCCTTCTCAATCTTTCCGGAATCGTGGCCGCCTACTGGTTGCAGTGGACGAATTTTACCTACGGTGATCAGGTCTTGTCGGAGGGGTTGCCGCGCATTGCGCCCTGGGCTCTTGCTGGTTCCCTCCTTGCGGGGGTGATCTGCTGGGAGTTCGTCTTGCGTCGCGTGGTGGTAGGGCTCTGGGTGCGTGCCGGGGCGCCTCGGTGGGGTGTGGTGTTTGCCTGCACGCTTGGCATCCTCCTGGCCGTGCCGTCGGTCCTGCAGGGACTGGAGGTCACATCCATCTTCTACGTGACGGTAGGGTTGTTCAGATTACTCTGCCTCGAGATTGCCTGCACCGCGATCGCGTTGCGCGGGCCCGGTGTGATCTGGGCGGGGTGTTACCGCGGCCTTTTGTTCTTCGCCGATACATGGGTGATCGGAGATTGGTACAGCCCGCTCTTCCCCGGGGTGAACTATGTGGCGAGTGGGGGACTGGATTATTGGGTCTATGGTGGAGGCGTCCTGCTGGCTACAATGCTGATGGTCAACCTCTCCCTGCGAGTAAAGTAGAATGGAGAACTCCCCGAGAAAACCTGACGTGGTCGAGCTGTGCGTCTTCGGCCTGCTGGTGATGGCCACCTGGACGCTGGTGATTAAGTTCCTGGCACCGCTGCTGTGGGCCTATGCTCAGCATCGGGCCGGAAACACGTTGGCTACGGCCCCGATCATGTGGGATTTGTGGTGGGTCGCCCACCTGGCCCTGGCACACCTCTTGTGGTTTCGGCATCGCTACGCCTGGGGCTTCGCATTAGTCGTGACGGTGGTCGAGATACTCATCGTCGTAGTGAAGTTCGTCGCCTACTTCCAGGACCCGGACCTGACGTTCTGGCGACTGTTGTGGTTCACCAACAAGGTGTATGTGCTCCTCTTCTTCGTCGTGATGTTGGACCTGCTGTTTCGGCCAGCCTTCCGGGCTCGCCTGACGGGATTGGACCGCGAATAACACGGCTTCCGACACGGTGTTTTGATCATACTGGAATAGAGGGTACCACCTGCGCTGCGCTGGGTGGATCAATCGGAGAGGAAACTCTGGCTGCATTGCCATATGTAGGGTGGATCCGTTAAGTTCCGGGTCTAGTCCCTAACACGAAGACTCGATGTTGGCTGACTGAAATGCCAGATGCGAGGCACGGCCTCGCTACAACGCATAGAATTCGCGGGTAGACACAAACTATGGACTGGTAGTCCACCGATTCGTCCAGTACCTGCTGAGGGATCCAGTGTTGCGGCAGAAGCTTGTGATAGATTCAGGTTATCGGCACCACCTGCGCTGCGGTGGGAGGATCAATGCGAAAAAGTGTGAGATATGCAGGTTAAGTTCTGGGTCCGCCGCAGATCCTGCCGACTCTGGACTTCGCCGGGTTCCTGTGCGAAACTTTTGGGCCCGAAGGGAGGAGCACCATGCAAACTGATGGTCAAGAACTGGAGTCTTCGAAACCCGAACCTGTTTCGCGCCGGACCTTTCTGAAAGGAGCGGCCATGGCTGCCGCCGGCGGTGCCGCGGGCGGTGGGGCGGTCTTTGCCGCTCGCAAGCAGGTGGCAGAAGCCGGAAAGGATTCCGCCACCCACATGCGCCACCGAACCCTGGGCCGCACCGGTTTGTCCGTTTCCGAGGTGGGCATAGGCGGCTACCCCCTCAAAGACCCGGACCTGATCCGTTATGCCCTCGACCAAGGCATCAACTACGTGGATACCGCACATTGCTATCGGGGCGGGCGGAGCGAAGAGTCGATCGGCAAGGGCCTGAAGGGGATCCGCGACCAGGTCGTCCTGACCACCAAGTGGTGCCCCTATCACATCGGCAAACCCGCAACGAAGAAGGTCTTCATCGAAATGCTCGACAAGAGTCTCCAGCGTCTGCGCGTGGACCACGTCGATATCCTCTTGAATCACCAGGTCGGCAAGCGCTCGGATGGGGTGGGGGTCAACCGGCTGAAGAACCCCGAGATCTACGAGGCATGGGAAGAGGTGAAACAGGCGGGGAAGGCGCGTTTCATGGGGGCCAGCGGGCACGATTCGGACCTGATGGATGTCATGAACTACGCGGTGGAACAAGACGCGATCGACGTCATCCTGTGCCGGTACAGTTTCCTCGACTACCCCGACCAGCAAGAGCTGATCGACAAATGCGCCGAGAAGAACATCGGGTTCATCGCGATGAAGACGCTGGCCGGCGCGAAGGGGGCGGACCTGGACAATTTCCGGGACAAGCAGACCTCCTTCAAGCAGGCGGCCCTGAAATGGGTGCTGTCGAACAAGAAGGTGAGCAACCTGATCATCTCAATGAGCAACCGCCGCCAGGTTCGCGAGTACGCGGCAGTGTCCGGGACGGCAATGACGTCGGCCGACTACCAGGTCCTCGACCAGTACGCGGCTCTCTTCAGTGCCGAGGTGTGCCGGTACTGCGGGGCGTGCGAAATGGCCTGCACGGAGGACGTTCGGATTGCGGATATCCTGCGCTTCTCCATGTACGAGAAGGAATACCGGCAGGAAGGGCGGGGCGCAAAGGCCTACGCTGCACTGGTCGCGTCAGAGAGCGCGGCCCACTGTGCCCATTGCGCCGGGCATTGCGAGCAGGCCTGTGCCTATGACCTTCCCGTCAAGACGCTGCTCATCGACGCCCACCAACGGCTTGCGTCTGGCTATCCTGATCTGGATGACGGTTTCGCGGCCGGCGCAGGGTAGGTAGAAACCATCCGTCTTCGCACGAGGCTATGACGGGACGGGTGAAGTACACGAACCAGCTTTCGCTGAAAAGCGGGGGCGAGAATAGGTAAGACGATAGAGGCAAACTTGGACTTCAGTCGGAGCTCCGTATGCCGGGAAGTTATCGTCGAGCATCGATTGTGCATGACTACTTTGTTGATGACCTTTGCTAGCGATTCGATTGCACGGAACTACCGCCCGCATTTTCAAACTGGTCAGATTGCTGCATTATCAGAACGGCGGCGGCACGTGGTGTCGAGCTTCTATTTTCGTCCCGACTCTTCTCAAGAGGTCGGGACATAGATAGTCAATGAACGCAGGGATTTTGGCTAATCGCTTCTTGCCAATGTGCAGTTGGCGAGCTGTCTCTATGCAATTTTTTATGCGTCAATGCGCGTTTATTTGGCATAACAAAAATCATATGTAAGTTACTATTCTTTACATGGTTATGTGAAATATAAGATGCAGAGTATCCTGAAATGCTCCATTACTATGGCTCATTTGGCGGTTCTTGCGATATAGAGTAGCGTCGCCATCGACGTTCGCCTGAGAAGTCCAGCTTCCCTTGCTGAACAAGGTCATAAAGGGCGCGTTTGACCTTACTCTTTGCTATTTCCCGTCCAATACGGTTGTGGACTTCGCCATAGCTACTGCTGGGATGGCGCCGAAAATCCTCAAGGATAAGCTCTCGAAGACGGTGTGGCTTGATTGCTTTAAGAGTGGTGGTCCCCCCAAATTCGGCTTCGTTCAATACATCGTAGGCGACTTGATAGGTTCTGGCCTTGGTCCTGCCGAAAGCAGTGACCAGACCCCAATCGGTGAGGCGTCCAATCCAGTCTCGCAGTCGGTCGGGGTGGTCCTCGAGCTCGAGAAGTTTGGTGAATTCAAGGGATGACAAAGACTCGTGCTGGGCTAATAAACCCAGGGTGATCAATTCACGTTGGCTCAGTTCGTATTGGTCGTTTACACGCTCCATAAAGCGTAATGTACTCGTTTTCAGAATTCGAGATTTCACCGTAACCGAAACGCGGTCCATACCCTCTGTAACGATGGGTGGGGGCTTGGCTGTCAGCAATAAGTCTTCGTAGATGCGGTCATACCCGCTGCCTTCTTGTTCCATGAGACTGAGATCGTAGAACACTCTTGCCAAGTGGGAATTTCGTTTGACCGATGCATGCAAAATATTGCGTGGTGTCACCCCAAGCGGCAGAAGGCCGGGGTTATGAATCTCCAAACGGTCCGGGTACAGATTGATGAAGATATCGCCTCTTGTTGTGTACGGTCGGTGTACCAGAGCATTGGCAACCAGCTCACGGATCACTGCCTCGCTGTAGTGGGGTACGGTCTTTCGATAGAGTCCGTCACGGATCTCAGCACCTTCGCGCCATTCGGGGAGATCATGCCAGATGGACTCGATGAGCTGGTGTGGGTTGAGCGAGAAATCGTCCCAGACCTGCTTACGTGTTTTTCGCCCGTTTACATCATAGCGGATGAACTGTACGGATGGTACGTGAAGTAGGCGTGCCCGATCTTCTCGGCGCCCGACCCATAGAACACCGAGATTGGTCAACCATTCGCCGTCTGTGAAAAGATAGTGGTCCAAAAGATCGTTGGTATGCTTGCTCTTCACAAACTCGCTGACACGAGACGACGATCGGACGCTCTCTGTGAAGGCGCCCATTGTTACTTCGTCCAAGGCATCGCGAGGAACTTTGCGGGATACAGTAGTCTCCCAAGAGAATGCGCTTTTCTCTGCAGTAAGACGGATCAGGTCTTCCGGCATCAGCATTCTTGTTTCATCACCCACACGAACCGCATATCGACCGTTGGTAGTGGCGGCAACGGTTGACCTGCTTGGCAAGACCTGCACTTCGATATATTCCCCACCCTTTGCATGTGTAGCCCTCCGCACATCAATTGCCACGTTGATTGACAATTCCGGGATGCGCTTTCGCACCGAATCAATCAACGCATCATCTACTGTCTGTGACGAAACAGGTGCATCGACATCGTTTTCTATACCAATGGACAGCGTACCGCCATGCGCATTGGCCATGCCTACACAGACCCAGGCAATCTCATGCCAGTCCGCATTCTTTCCTTTGATCAGGCGCATCGACTTCTTTTCCTGATGCTGGCCCTCAAGCATACTGTGCCTCCATCCACCGAGTGTTCACCGACGATTGCCGAATGCAGCTCATCCCTGAGGGTCCCTGTTTCTTGAGATCAAACGAACTTGCGCTGCATTCTCTTGGACTCTGTGAAGACGATGGCTTTTTGTGGAGCGAAAAATGCGTGGAATATTTGGTGAAGACATCAACTACTTGTACTGTTTCTGCAGCGCTGGTTCAATTGGATTGCAGGCTCATGTGAACTTCGCGCGTGCATACGAACACGACAAACACAAGGATCGCCTATTGGTACCTATTTAGATCGATTGGCTAGTGCCTATGAACCTATCCCTGAAGAACACGAGGAGACTCACCTGTCCTCGATGCAAGAGCACACTACGTGTGATTGACATGGCAGGCTTTGAATTCGAGACCTGCCCAAACTGCCGTGGCGTATGGTTCGACCAACAGAAGATTCAGACATTGCTGCGCACGACGCGCGACTTACCAAACTATGTTCCGCCGACATGTAGGAGTTGGACGGATTCGGAACTCATGTGTCCGCTCTGTGCCAGATCGATGCGGACACTTCAGAAAAACAGCGTCTTCCCGTTCGACATAGAGTGGTGTCAGGCAGACAACGGGTATTGGTTTGACGGCGAGGAATTGGATCAGGTTGTCACGCTTGTCCAGAAGAAGACGTTGCGGCTCAAACCACGCAGTACTTCTCAGCAAAAAAAGATGGAGCGACAGATGGTCCAACGCCAGGTTGCGCGCATCAAGAAAAGAAACGTCAAGAGGGTCCGTCCCGCAAGGGATGCGCCGTTTCTGCAAGATGCGTCCTTCTTTGACCTGCCTGCATCAAAGAAGATCCTGGCTTTGATCGGAGTGCCGGTAGAGTTCGGTGGCCTCTACGAGTGGCGGTCATGGACGAACCTGCTCATCATACTGGCGAATGTCATTGTCTTTGCGTTGATGATGTTCCTGTCAGGATCCATCCTCGGATTGATCGGGCTCTTTCCCGAAACGTGGTACTTGGAATATGGATTTGTTCCCAAACGCTTCTCTGCCGCGCCACTAAGCACAAGTGATACACTCTTCACCTCCATGTTCATCCACGGCGGAATCCTTCATCTGCTCGGTAACATGTTTTTCCTATTCACAACAGGAGATGATGTCGAGAAACGTTTCGGGCACATTCCATTCCTCTGTTTTTATCTTCTCGTGGGTATGGTCGGTGCCCTTGCAAGTGTATTTGCGGGTGTTGCGCCTTCCATTCCTCGTGTTGGAGCAAGTGGCGCCGTTGCCGGAGTCATGGGGGCGTATCTGGCTCTATGTAGGCATAAGAGTTTCTACGTCTGGCTCTTCCGAATAGAGATCTTCGGTAAGATGATCTCTGTGTCCGCGTGGCTATACTTGGTGTTCTGGTTCGGATCCCAACTGCTGAGTTTGAATTTCGGGAACCCGGGAATTGACTATTGGGCACATATCGGAGGTTTTGCATTCGGCTTTATGGTGGGTAAAGTGGTTCAAGCAACCCAGTCTTTTAACGGATTCACTGGACAATGGGAATGGAGATGGGACCGACAATTGAACCTAGGGTGAAATCACCTACATGTGGCGGAGGGGGAGGGATTCGAACCCCCGTTACCGTTGCCGGTAAACATGATTTCGAGTCATGCGCATTCGACCACTCTGCCACCCCTCCGTATCTAGCCTGAATGGAGATGTGTAACCTAGCTTGGACGATTCATCAATATCTACTGCATAGATGTTCACAGTACTGCGCTTGACTCAGGCTAGGGCCAATCGTACCTTTACGGATACCGTTTTGACATGAAATCGAACCTTTCCATCGTCATTCTATTCCTTATTGGAACGCTGGTTGCACAAGCTGCACCCGAAGGATTTGAGAGATACAAGGTGATCCTGGATCGTAAGCCGTTTGGCGAACCACCCATCGTACCGGAATCTGTACCGGAACCTCTGGCCGAAACCCCTCCCTGGGCAGCGGCCTATCGCCTTGTCTCCGTGACGAAAGTGGAAGGAGGCGATGTGCGTGTGGGTATCCTAGATACAAAGAGTAACAAAGCCCTCGTTCTTAAGGTAGGCGAGATGGAGGACGGTATCGAGCTACTGGCAGCAGATGTGTTTGCGGAAAACGCAGAACTCCGAAAAGGCGGCGAAGTGGTTACCATGGATCTCAAGGCGGCAAGTCCAGGTAACCGGCCACAACCAGTAGTTACGAAAGCGGATGCCAACAAGCGGAGAGTTGTCAAGCCACGCGGTCGCCGACAAAAACCATCGTCTCGTACCAGAAACATGATCCGTAAACGAGTCCCCCGCCCACCAAGAAGGTAATGTGACGAAGCCAAGACAACCAAAGACTTCCTTTTTGCTGTTGGGTCTGCTTGCGGTCTGTCTTCCGACGGATAGTTTTGGCACGGCAGAAGAAGGCTTCGAGCGATATAGCGTGATCCTGTCCCGCATGCCTTTCGGAGATGCGCCGCCGGAACCGCAGCAAGAACTTGCACCGGTCGAACCCACTGAGTCGTTCGCAAAAAATCTGCGCGTTTGCTCCATCATGGAAGAAGAGGAGACCGGTGACGTGAAAGTAGGTATCGTGGATACCCAGTCGAACAAGAATTTTCTCTTGCGTGAAGGAGAATCGGAAGACGGTATTGAGTTGATATCCGCTAGCATCGAAGATGAAGAAGCCGTCTTGCAAAAAGGAGCCGAGGTTGCACGAATCAACTTGGGATCTGGTGAGGTCACGTCCATGACCCCCGATCAAATGGCAAATTTGGGATCCACAGAGCGCCAAACCGCTTTGGCCAAAACTACTCGGCGGTCCACCTATCAAGATCGGCGCAAAGCAAGGCAGGATCGACGACTTTTGCGACAGGAAAGAGCGCTGGAAAGAAAACGTAAACAAGAAGAGCGACGAGCCCTTGTTGAAGAGAGGAACAAGAAATACACAGGTGAAGAGCTTCGCAAGCAATTGCAGGACTATAACCTTGAAGCCATTCGCCAAGGTCTGCCAGCCCTTCCTATCGAACTCACGGAGGAGCAAGATGATCAACTCGTGGCAGAACATATACTGCCACCTCGGAACGCATCCCAGGCTGGTTCGGTTCCCGTGGTACCGTCTAACCAGGACTATTACGAGGATCCGCTCATCGACGAGTTGCCCATAGAAGAACTTCTGCTAGAAGAAGAAATTCTGGAAGAGGTCTTGTCGTTGCCGGAATCGTATTGAACAATGCGGACTAGGTGTTGTGGATACAGTCGCTAACTAAGGATCAATCGTGACTTGGACCGAGTCGGATCGCGTACCCTCGTCGCGTACGGTCAGTGTAGCTACACCCTCGATCCGTGCAGTGAATGTCACTTCTTCAAGTCTATCGCCCCGGGGTGATGAAAGCGTTCCCAATTGGGTAGGCTCCGTCCAGCGAAAGTTGCCAGTACCACCGCTCGCAGTGAATATTTGTTGCGTATCGTCACCGTCGATTACTAGAGTGGCTGAGGGTGGGGCGATGTTCACGGCCACAACATTGCCATTGGTGCCTCCTCCTGTCGGAGTGGTGTTCTCCGGGACAGTGGCAGTCCCGGTCACGGTCGAGACCAGTGAGTCTTCGATCCAAGAGCCTCGCATGGTTGACGTCGTGCCTGCCACATCGAAGTTTCCAGTCATGGTGGCTTTTTGTCCGCTCGTGGCCTGACCCCTCAATGTAAAGGAGGCCCGGTCGTCAATCACTTGGCCCAACGACCCACGAAAGATGATGCCGTTGTCGTCGATGGCTTCAAGCTGATCTCCGTTCTGCATGAGGTTCATATTTTGAATCGGGTTACCGGTCGTTGTTGGAACCATCGGACCGCCACCCTCCCTGACATAGAAACCTTCAACGATAATGCCTGGATTGCGAGTCGAGTTCTCAGCCGAATCGATCTCACAGCCGGTCATGAGCCCGGCCGTAATGGCCAAACCCAACATCGTCATACCGAACAAGAACTTTATTCTCATCATTGTCACTCCTGATTCAAGACCATAAAGTTTCGCAACGTATCATCCGTTAACGCTGGAAAAACCGGCTGGTCAGAGTCGCCGTAAATGTTTCGCCTCTAAAGAGAACTAGGACAGTTGCTACCCTTGTACGTTCAGAAAGCGGGTTATTCGACGAGATCGATGAGTTCGCTCACTGGGTCTGTCTGTTCCTGTTTTTCGTTTGTGCGGGTCTCGGATTTTTCCTTCTCCGACCGATGTTGTTTTGTGCCGCCTGATGTGCGCCTTCGACGGTTTCCACTTCCACCAGATCGAGGTTGACCACTGACATTTGTGCCCGAACCAGAGTCCAACCCTTTCTTAAACGTAGATAGTCGCATGAACTGACCTCCCTGCGTCTTGATCTTTGACTCAAGTTCCTTGTTGTCGGTAACGACTAGGGCTTTGGTATTGTTGCGGAAGGCTTGGAACATGGCGTCCGAAAGGTTCGCCGATTTCTCGGAGAAGTAAACTGTGATACCTTGATAATCCGCACCGTGGGACGCAGCGCGTAGTTCCTTTCCCTCCACGACAGCAGTAAGTGAAACGGACTCCTTCTTCGCGAATCTGGCTAAGCGTTGTAGCGTTTGAATCTGCATACGAGGCGGAATTCGGTCCTGGCCTGACTTCGCCCCAGCAACTCGGTTCGCATCGACTATACAGCTGTGAGCCATGCCTGATGGGGCATTGGCATCCACAGAGAACCATGATTTTAGTTTGTTGAGTGTTCTCATTGGTCCACATCTCGTTGGAGTTGGTAGGATTTAGAATTTATGAGAAAGCCAAAACCTACACGACGTTTAGTGCTACTGCAAGACCCTTTGGTGAGGCTGATCACGACCATCCTCGAAGGCGATTGTGCTTTTTTCAGCTTTTGCCGTGGGCGCCCATGGTATTGACTGTGATCGAATCCATAAGATAGGATCGGAGCATTGGAGTTATCGACATGTCCCAGACCAACATTTACCCAATATCCTGTCCAAAATGTGGGGCTGTTGGGGACACCACGCTCTTCGACGCCATTAACGTCGCGGAAGAGCCTGTACTACGCGAGCAACTTCTGGCCAACGAGCTCAATTCTGTTCGGTGTGGGGGCTGCCAATTCACTTACCGAGTCGACAAGCCTCTACTTTACAATGACCCAAACCGGCATGTGATGATCTATCTCATCCCAACGGAACTCGATGATCAGAGTGATGGAGAGCAGCAGTTTCAGTGTCTCATAGCTGACATGTCGTCTGCCATACCGCCGAACCTGCATTCCCCTGAGGTACACCTGGTCTTTTCCAGAACCGAACTCGTGGAACGGATTTTCCTCCTGGAGGCGGGGTTACAGCCGCGTGTTGTGGAATACATCAAATATTCTATGTTTGCGCAAAACATCGACACATTGGATCCTTGTGAGAAAGTACTCTTGTTCAATGCGGAGGATTCCACCGACGAAATGCTTTGCTTTGTGGTGCAAGATCACGAATCGAAGCAACTTGAGTCGGTACTGCACTACAGCCGCCAAGCCTATCAGGGCCTTTGTGAGATGTTTGATCAAGACGATCGAACCGCAAGTCTTCTAGAGATGTTTCCTGGCCCTTATCTGAGTGCACGCACCTTATTGATTCGTGAATCCTCGCCTATGTGAGGGTACGACTACCTTGGAAGTGCGATGTCTGGGATACGACGGCTATGGAGGGTCATCACACTCACCTCCGACTATGTTCCGAAATGGCACGCTCCGCGTCTCGATCCGCAGTGCGCCGCTTCAACTCCTCGCGTTTGTCGGCAGTCTGCTTGCCTTTCCCAATACCTAACTCGACTTTGATTCGGCTCCGCTTCAGATACAGCTTCAACGGAATCACGGTACGCCCCTTGATTGACACCAAACCATGCAACTGATCCACCTCTTTTTTATGCAGCAGCAGCTTACGCGGACGAACTGGGTCGTGGTTCTGTAGGTTTCCCTGCTCGTAGGTCGCCACATGCATACCATGCAGCCAGGTTTCTCCCTGTTGAATCTGAACATAACTCTCATCTAGGCTGGCCTGTCCGGCGCGAATGGATTTCACCTCGGTACCCTGCAAGACGAGACCGGCTTCGAGCGTATCGAGGATATGATAGTTGCGCCGCGCCTTTCGGTTTGTGACCAAAGGCCCAGATGACGGGGAAGCGGAAGATTTATTTTTGGCCGGCATGGCCCCGGCCCGCTAGCTACAGTTGAATGAGCGGATCCGTGTCGGCGTCCGCATTGTGAACCATCTCGGCTGTGAGGCTACCGTCAGCAACTTCGCACAGTGCCACGTCCATATTGGATTGACGGGTTTTCGGCTTCACCAGTGGGCGGTGGCCTGCGTTGAGCTGCCGCACACGCCTAGAGATGAGATTCACCAAAAGCGGAATGTTCGGTACTCGTTCTTTTGCTTGCGATAATAAGCTGACGTCCACGAGAAGCCTCCATGAGTTACTCTGAATAAGAATGGGCGGGGTACTCTAGTGTACCCCGCCCAACCTTGTCAAACGCATATCCGTCTGAAGGACGGACCCTTCGGTCCGGCCCAGGTCTTACATCATACCGCCCATGCCGCCCATGCCACCCATGCCACCCATATCAGGTGCTGGTGGCTCATCTTTTTCAGGAAGTTCCGTGATGAGACATTCGGTAGTCAGCAATAGTGAAGCGATGCTGGCCGCATTCTGCAAAGCAGTGCGAGTTACCTTCGTCGGATCGATGATTCCTTCCTTCACCATATCGCAGTAGCTGTTTTTGGCCACGTCGTAGCCATTTGAACCCTTAGCCTTACGTACGTCCTGCACCACAATGGAACCTTCGCCACCACCATTGGCTACCAATTGACGCAACGGTGCTTCACAGGCAGACTTGACGATATTCACACCGATTTCCTCGTCACCACTCACCTCAACTTTGTCGAGGCTGGCCTGTATGCGGACTAAAGCCACACCGCCACCTGGGACGATTCCTTCTTCCACCGCGGCGCGGGTTGCATGCAGAGCATCTTCCACGCGGGCCTTTTTCTCTTTCATTTCGGTTTCGGTTGCAGCACCCACATTGACGACGGCCACACCACCGGCCAACTTGGCCAGACGTTCCTGCAGCTTCTCGCGATCATAATCGGAGGTCGACTCTTCAATTTGGCGTCTGATCAATTCGATTCGACCCTTGATGTCGCTGCTCTTTCCGCCACCTTCAATGATGGTGGTATCATCTTTTGTGATGATCACCCGCTTCGCACGACCCAGGTCGCTGACCTCGATGTTCTCAAGCTTCAGACCAAGGTCTTCCGTGATGAACTTACCAGCGGTCAGGATGGCGATGTCCTCGCACATAGCTTTACGACGATCTCCGAAGCCGGGAGCCTTGACGGCTGCCACGTGCAACGTGCCGCGCAATCGGTTGACCACCAATGTCGCCAAAGCTTCGCCTTCTACGTCTTCGGCAATGATCAGAAGTGGACGACCTGCTTTGGCTACGTTTTGCAACAGCGGGAGCAGATCCTGCAGGTTCGAGATCTTCTTCTCAAAGAGAAGGATCTGTGCGTCATCCAATACAGTTTCCATTGCCTCGGCGTCCGTGACGAAGTATGGGGAGAGATATCCCTTGTCGAACTGCATACCTTCGACCACGTCTAACGTGGTTTCGATGCCCTTCGCTTCTTCCACTGTAATGGTTCCGTCTTTGCCGACTTTCTCCATGGCATCCGCAATGATTTCACCGATTGTGTTGTCGCCATTTGCAGAAATACTCGCCACTTGCGAGATTTCATCGCGGCTACGGATGTTCTTACTCAGTTTCTCCAGGATGATGAGACTATGTTCAACAGCCTTGTCGATACCGCGCTTCAGATCCATAGGGTTTGCGCCAGCGGTCACGTTCTTTAGACCTTTACGATAGATCGCTTCGGCTAGAACAGTAGCCGTTGTGGTGCCGTCTCCAGCTACGTCGCTGGTCTTGCTGGCCACTTCACGTACCATCTGAGCACCCATGTTTTCGAACGGGTTCTCCAGTTCAATTTCCTTGGCCACCGATACACCGTCTTTGGTGATTGTCGGCGAACCAAACTTCTTGTCCACAGCCACATTGCGACCACGTGGTCCGAGCGTCACCTTTACAGCGTTGCTTAACTTTTCTACGCCAGACAATATTGCGTGTCGCGCATCTGCATCAAACTTCAATTGTTTTGCTGCCATGCTGTTATCTCCTTCTTATTTTTGTTCTTGAATCAAGTGAGATGGCCAAAGCGTTACGAGAGAACGGCGAGGATGTCGTCCTCACGCATAATCTGGTACTCTTTGTCTTCGAGTTTGATTTCAGTTCCGCCGTACTTCGGCATCAGGATCGTATCGTTCTTCTTCACATTGAACGGGACCTTCTTGCCATCATCATCCAGACGTCCGGTACCAACCGAAATCACCTTGCCCTGTTGTGGTTTTTCTTTGGCCGAATCAGGAATAATGATGCCTCCCTTGACCTGTTCTTCTTCTTTGATCGGTGCAACAAGCACACGATCACCTAGTGGCTGTATCTTCATGCATCTCCTCCTATTGGTAGGTTTGAGTTCAACTATGAATGGGCGTGCCGCGATCTTGATTCGAGGCACAGCTCCGACTATTCTTGACAAGGTTAGTTTTTCTGGTCATCGACCATTTCGAAGTCAGCGTCGATGACATCGTCATCCGCTTTGCTCTCCCCTGCCGAAGCAGCACCAGGTTCACCGCTGGGTGAATCTGCAGTAGTCTGTGGGCCACTTTCTGGCTGGGCATTCGCATACAAGTCCTGCGAAATCGATTGCATCACCTGATTGATTGCCTCCATTTCAGCTTCCATCCGTGTGGCGTCGTCTGACTTGATTGCATCCTTCAGTTTCTCGATAGCTGCTTCCGCCTCAGATTTTTTGTCGGCCGGAATCTTGTCTTCGTTTTCTTTCAGCATCTTCTCTGTGCCATAGACGGTCTGATCCGCCGTATTGCGCGTTTCCACCGCCGCCTTTTTTGCCTCATCCTCCGAGGCATGGGCTTCCGCGTCTTTCACCATGTTCTTGATCTCTTCTTCCGACAGGCCGCTGGAAGCTGTAATTGTGATTCTTTGTTCCTTGCCTGTACCAAGATCCTTGGCACTAACATTGAGGATGCCATTGGCGTCGATATCGAACGTCACTTCAATCTGTGGGGTACCACGTGGAGCTGGCGGAATACCATCGAGGTGAAATCGTCCGATGGTCTTGCTGTCGCGAGACATTTTTCGCTCACCCTGTAACACATGGATTTCTACGGTTGGTTGATTGTCTGCCGCTGTGCTGAAAATTTCGCTTTTGCGGGATGGGATGGTCGTGTTGCGTTCGATCAACGATGTAAACACACCACCCATCGTTTCGATGCCTAGCGTCAAGGGCGTCACGTCCAAAAGTAGAATGTCTTTCACATCTCCTGCTAGGACGCCACCCTGCACGCCGGCGCCGATGGCCACAACTTCGTCCGGATTCACACCCTTGTGCGCCTCTTTACCAAATTCTTTCTTCACGGCTTCTTGCACGAGTGGCATCCGTGTCGAACCACCTACGAGCACCACTTCGTCGATATCCGAAGCGGATAGACCTCCGTCCTTCAAACAGGCCTTGACTGGTCCCAACGAACGTTCCACTAGATCATCTACGAGTTTTTCCAGATCGGCCCGGGTCAGCGTCATGATCAAATGCTTCGGCCCTTCCGAACCACCCGTGATGAAGGGCAAGTTAATTTCCGTCTGTTGCGCACTGGATAGTTCGCATTTCGCCTTCTCAGCCGCTTCCTTTAGCCGTTGCAACGCCAATGGATCGGCCGATAAATCGATGCCCTGATCCTTCTTAAACTCTCCTACCATCCACGTGATGATTTTCTGGTCAAAATCATCACCACCCAGATGGGTATCACCGTTTGTAGCCTTTACTTCAAAAACGCCTTCGCCAATTTCGAGAGCGGAAATATCGAACGTGCCACCACCCAAGTCGTAGACCGCAATTTTTTCGTCGCTCTTTTTGTCGAGTCCATAGGCCAACGAAGCTGCGGTTGGTTCGTTGACAATCCGCAACACCTCCAAACCTGCAATCTTGCCAGCATCCTTTGTGGCCTGTCGCTGACTGTCATTGAAATAGGCCGGTACGGTAATGACCGCCTGACTGATGGTGGTGCCAAGAAAAGCTTCCGCATCAGCTTTCAACTTCTGCAGAATCATGGCTGCAATTTCCGGTGGACTATACGTTTTGTCACCGATCTTGACGTGAGCATCTCCATTTGACGCCTTCACCACATCATAAGGGGCCAAAGAAATTTCATGCTCCACCTCTTCAAACTTTCGCCCCATAAACCGTTTGATTGAAAAAATCGTATGTTTTGGATTCGTGACGGCCTGCCGTTTGGCGGCTTGGCCGACAAGTCGCTCACCCGTTTTTGTGAAAGCCACGATCGAAGGCGTAGTACGGCCACCCTCCGTATTTGGAATCACCACTGGTTCACCACCCTCCATCACTGCCATACAGGAGTTGGTTGTTCCCAAATCTATTCCCAGAACTTTAGACATATCATTTCCCTTCGTTTTCTTGTCCTGCCGTAGGACAGGACAATTCTCGATCTCGAAAGTCGCACTCGGAACCCTTAGCAATGTACGTGCCACATCGTGAAAGATCGGTCACATGTATAGCGTGTAACATGTTTATTATAAGTAAGTTATATATATTTCAAAAATATTTCTTGGAGGTGTAAATAGGAATGAGAAGTGCCATAATGGCACATGTTGTGCGTGAAATGGTCGGATTTTGTCACAGTTGGCACACCCGGTTTCTCCAATCGCACTTGGCCCGAATACGAACCGGTTTCGAGTGGGCAGCAGACTTCCATGAAACCTGGACGAGCCTTGTTTTCTCTTTGATATGTAGTGCTATCTGTTACCTTCCGGTTTACTTACAAAACAACCACAATAAAGGGGGATTGAGTGTGAAGAGTGGAAAGATTGGTTTGTTCTTCATCGTCGTCGGATTGTGTATGACGACGATCGTATCGGCTGGGGAAAAAGCTCATTGGGGTTATGCCGGTCTTGA
Source organism: Phascolosoma agassizii (assembly GCA_035593235.1). Lineage (NCBI taxonomy): Eukaryota > Metazoa > Annelida > Sipuncula > Phascolosomatiformes > Phascolosomatidae > Phascolosoma > Phascolosoma agassizii. The sequence continues at coordinate 5,070 of JAVJHY010276752.1, read as the reverse complement.
AGGACCAGAATATTGGGGGGAGATAGACCCAGCGTACTCGCTCTGCTCAGAGGGCAAAAACCAATCGCCAATTAATTTGAGAAGAATGATCGAGAGTGATCTGTTACCCATGAACATGAACTACCAATCGGCGGGAACTGAAATTTTGAATAATGGCCACACTATTCAGGTGAAGGTTGAACCAGGTAGCACGATCATGGTTGAAGGACATGAATTTGAACTGAATCAGTTCCATTTTCATTCGCCAAGTGAGAATACAATAGAGGGTCGTTCTTATCCAATGGAGGGCCACTTTGTGCATGCGGACAAAGAAGGAAATCTTGCTGTAATTTCAGTCTTGTTCAAAACAGGAGAAAAGAATGCCGAGCTTGAAAAGGCATGGGCACATATGCCTGAGAAGTCTGGCGAAACACATACGTTACCAACTAGTATAGATGCGAAGGTCCTGTTACCGCATGACCTTGATTATTATCGTTTTAATGGCTCGCTAACAACGCCACCATGTACTGAAGGCGTCTGGTGGTTTGTTATGAAGCATTTCCAAACGGCGTCCGAAGAGCAAATTGAGACTTTGGCCCACACGATGCACCGTCCAAACAATCGCCCAGTACAACCAATCAGGGCGCGGGCAATTCTGAAGTAGACGTCCAATCCCAATAAGTGTGGTTTTAAACGACGTTGGCTGGTCCATACTTGTGGAAGGAAGGGCAAGGGGTCACTCGATCTTCGCTGCTCCGACAGTGATCCAGACCGGCGCCGCCTCATACGATCTACGTCACAAAACATTGCCAGGTAGGGCCATGAATTCGAATTCATGAATAAATCCTGACGTTACCATCTCACTCTGTTGTATTGTTGAATTTAGTACAATTAGTATAAGATGAACATTTGATACTAAAAAAGCTCATTCCGTATACTTCAATTACAACATGATGAATCCTTAAACGCGCAGTGTCCTGGCTGCGGTACCAACACACGAAAGGTGATCGATCCATGCAATGTGACCCGTGTCCTCGGACGTTCCAATACGCTTTGGTAGCTTCAACGTTTCTGTTCTTTGCCATGCTAGGTGTGCCGATCCGCGGCGATGAGCCTCCCGCAGACCCTATCTTAGACGATGCCATGGAAGAGGCTGGCTCAGTGTTTTCTATTGTCGGCGAAAGTGAATTCTCTGGTGAGGGAGGAGACCATGTTGAGGTGGAGCACAGTGACGTCTTTGCCTTGTCACAGGGTACAATTTCGTTTCGATTTTCTGCCGATAAGGTGATTGGCCGCAATGGCTTGTTTTCCAAAGACTACACAGGAAATCGAGATGGAGGAGATCTGACGGCGTGGATAACGGATGGCCGGATTGAAGTGCGTCTACAGAGCTCTGACCATGAGGTGTCGCTTCGGTCAGCGAAAGGCTCGATCCATGCTGGTGAGGACTACCATTTGGCCGTGACCTTTGGTCCCGATGGGTTTTGGGTTTATCTAAACGGTGTCATGACGGCTTGGCGTCCAGACTTTACACAGGGAATCAAACGGAATGTTCAGAATCTGACTCTCGGCGCAAACAATTGGGGTCGAAATGAAAGCGACCCAATGGGGACCTCGGATCCATTCGATGGGCGGATCAACGACTTCACAATCTACGGAACACAAGTTGGTGCTGCTGACATTGCAACTGCAGCGGGGCTAGAACCTGAACCGATCCCGACGGAGCCTTTTGTTGAGGAGGGAGTCCTGTACGGAATCGATGCGGACGAGCTTCTTGAAGCAGACGCCTATGAGGTGATGGAAGTGCGTGGCGGCTATGGTGATGACCAGGTCGTGGGGAGCTCGGAGAATGACATTCTGCAAGGCGATCACGGAGAGGATCAACTAATGGGCGGTGATGGGGACGATCTTCTGATCAGTTTTGCCGATGGTCGGGAGCCCAAAATTACACAGGAGTACGGACCAAAAGACGATCCGTATAACGAAATTAATCCAGACACACGGACCTATTATCCGAACCAGCCGATCGAGGCAGATGATGTGTTGACTGGCGGAGGTGGTGCGGACCTCTTCCACTTCCGAGTGCTGATCAACGCGAAGCGGCACATCATTCTCAAGCATGTCAACGACGACGGGACGATCAACTGGGGGATGAACGGGGTAGCTGGTGAGAACGACAATGTGCACGATCACTGGGTGGAGACATTGGGTGACGAGGTGATCTGGGACTTTAGCCAGGAAGAAGGAGACCATATCGAGGTCGTGGGTCATACAGTCGAAGTCTACAACCGGGTGCATGAGGACAGTGACGGAGATGGGATCCTGGACTCGACTGTGCTGCATGTGAGATCGAACCAAGGTAGTGGTGGCGGAGCACACAATCTGGATCTGCTGGGAACGATTCGGATCTTTGGCGATCTGGTGATGGAAAGCGACTATACGGTGGAACAAGTGGACTATGGGATTGTGCCGACGATTGAGGAGTTGGAGGAGGCGATCACGCCACGAATATTTACGTCGGTCGCCGATGACGGAACCCCGCCGCCAATGCCAGTGGTGGAGGATGGAGACTTACCGGAAGGCGCCGTGTTTGGTGTACTGAACGAGGTGGTCTTCGATGGTCTCGAAGAAGATTATATTGAAGTAGAGCATCATAAGAGCTTGGAGTTGGCAGAGGGAACCATCGGACTTCGCTTCATTGCGGAGGATGTTGTAGCCCCCCATGCCTTGTTCTCAAAAGACTATAAGGGCAACCGAGATGGTGGGGATCTGACGATCTGGGTTCAGCATCGTCAGGTGAAGGTTCGTCTGCAGAGCGTGGACGACTCGATACAGGTAGAGACCTATGAGGGATCGGTGGAACCCGGCAAGCCCTACCATGTGGCAGTGACGTTCGGTCCGGATGGTCTTTGGGTCTATTTGAATGGTAAGATTTCGGCCTGGGCACCCTTGTCTGAGCAAGGTCTAGAGATGAACAACGTGAACATGGCGATTGGTGCGAGCACCTGGTCGCGAGACGAGTCGAACCCTTATCGGACAGGGGACTACTTTGCCGGAGTTATTTCCGAGTTCATGATCTTCGGGGTTCAGTTTGACGACGATGCCGTATCAGAGCTTGCAGGCATTCCAGTTGAACCGATCCCGACGGAACCTTTTGTTGAGGACGGACTGCTGTACGGAACAGATGCAGACGAGCTTCTTGAAGCCGATGCTTATGACGACCAGGAGGTCATGGAAGTGTACGGTGGTTATGGTGATGATGAGATCGCCGGGACTGCGGAGGATGACATTCTGCAAGGGGGTCATGGAGAGGATCACGTGATGGGCGGTGATGGGGACGATCTTCTGATTAGCTTTGCCGACGGTCGGGAGCCAAAGATTGCGCAAGAGTATGGACGAGAAGACGATCCGCACAACGAGATTAATCCGGACACGCGGACCTATTATCCGAACCAGCCGATCGAGGCAGATGATGTCTTGATCGGCGGAGGTGGTGCGGATTTGTTCCACTTCCGAGTGTTGATCAACGCGAAGCGGCACATCATTCTCAAGCACATCAACGACGACGGGACCATCAACTGGGGGAGGCACGGGGTAGCTGGTGAGAACGACAATGTGCACGATCACTGGGTGGAGACATTGGGTGACGAGGTGATCTGGGACTTTAGCCAGGAAGAAGGAGACCATATCGAGGTCGTGGGTCATACAGTCGAAGTCTACAACCGGGTGCATGAGGACAGTGACGGAGATGGGATCCTGGACTCGACTGTGCTGCATGTGAGATCGAACCAAGGTAGTGGTGGCGGAGCACACAATCTGGATCTGCTGGGAACGATTCGGATCTTTGGCGATCTGGTGATGGAAAGCGACTATACGGTGGAACAAGTGGACTATGGGATTGTGCCGACGATTGAGGAGTTGGAGGAGGCGATCACGCCACGAATATTTACGTCGGTCGCCGATGACGGAACCCCGCCGCCAATGCCAGTGGTGGAGGATGGAGACTTACCGGAAGGCGCCGTGTTTGGTGTACTGAACGAGGTGGTCTTCGATGGTCTCGAAGAAGATTATATTGAAGTAGAGCATCATAAGAGCTTGGAGTTGGCAGAGGGAACCATCGGACTTCGCTTCATTGCGGAGGATGTTGTAGCCCCCCATGCCTTGTTCTCAAAAGACTATAAGGGCAACCGAGATGGTGGGGATCTGACGATCTGGGTTCAGCATCGTCAGGTGAAGGTTCGTCTGCAGAGCGTGGACGACTCGATACAGGTAGAGACCTATGAGGGATCGGTGGAACCCGGCAAGTCTTACCATGTGGCAGTGACGTTTGGTCCGAAAGGTCTCTGGGTCTATTTGAACGGTGAGATTGCTGCCTGGGCTCCATTGGAAGAGCAAGGTCTGGAGATGAACAAGTTGAATATGGCGATTGGAGCGAGTACTTGGTCGCGAGATGAGTCGCAACCTCATCGGACAGGGGATTACTTTGCCGGAGTTATTTCCGAGTTCATGATCTTTGGGGTGCAGTTTGACGATGACGCTGTATCGGAGCTTGCAGGCATTCCAGTTGAACCGATCCCGACAGAGCCTTTCGTCGAGGAGGGAGTCCTCTACGGAACCGATGCGGATGAGCTTCTGAGAGCCGGTGATTATGAGGTCATGGAAATACACGGTGGCTATGGCGATGATAGGGTTGTGGGGAATTCGGAGAATAACATTCTGCAAGGGGATCACGGAGAGGATCGACTAATAGGCCGTGATGGGGACGATCTTCTGATCAGCTTTGCCGACGGTCGAGAGCCCAAGATTGCACAGGAGTACGGACCAAAAGATGATCCGTACAACGAGATTAATCCGGACACACGGACCTATTATCCGAACCAGCCGATCGAGGCAGATGATGTCCTGATCGGTGGAGGTGGTGCGGACCTCTTCCACTTCCGAGTGCTGATCAACGCGAAGCGACACATCATTCTCAAGCACGTCAACGACGACGGGACGATCAACTGGGGGATGAACGGGGTAGCTGGTGAGAACGACAATGTGCACGATCACTGGGTGGAGACATTGGGTGACGAGGTGATCTGGGACTTT
>JAVJHY010275687.1:0-21191 GCA_035593235.1 Phascolosoma agassizii | reverse complement strand
TGCACGTGGACCATGATCCCGCCTGAGAAAACGATGGAGTCGCCTTCGGGCGTGTACAAACCGACCACGGATTCGCCGACTTCTCGGGTGCCTGGTGAACAGGCGACTTTAGAGCCGACTTGCTGTGAGCCAATGACTATCGATTGCAGCCGCGAGTACAAGAGCTCATAACGGATGACATCCTCCTTGGCGAGTCGTAAGTCCGCGACACCGTTGTAGTGTCCGGTATTCTTAAGCATCTGCTTAGAATTCTCCGCGCGTGCGCGCAGCGACATTTGAATGGCAGATTCTTCTAAGGGGACGGTTGCACTCATGGCAGGGCTCCTTGGACTAAATATTGTCTAACCAGACGAATTTGCGTTCGTCCATCCGTGCGCGCCGGGTGGCGGGCACGAACAGTGTGGTTGCGGGATGTTCAAGAATGGCGAGCCCGTCGACGATATTGCCGGGCTCCATTTCGTCCATGTCATAAATTCCAGCGGTTTCCCAGCGCCCCTCCACAAAGACTTGCCGCTCGCCTTTCTTGGCGGCCGCCGGCGGTGTCGGGCCTTTGTCTGCGAGTATTGGAAATTCCGGTTTGCGCGTTTCTATCGAGGCGACTAAAGCGACTTGCAATATCGCATAGCCCGCTTTCGGGTAACGCGCCGCTTTGACATACATCTTGGTGTACAGATCTTCGAAGCTATCAAACAAGGTATCGACGTTTTCGGCCGTGCCTTTCCAGTCACCCTCAAATGGGACTTCCACGTCGTCGAGCTGCCCACCGTAACGGATAAATGCGATCCGCTTATATCGGATTTGGGCCAGATCCATGCCCTCACTTTCGAAACTCGCGTGCGCTTCTGCTTCTAGGTCGTCCCACAATTTCGTTAGGCCATCGGCAGCCGCTTGCTTGGCGTCGGCGTCTGCATCATGGGTAAGGCTAAACAAACTCGAGCGCGTATAGCGATGTGAATAGTCGGTGGTCGTACAACCGAAAGCCGAGAACGCGCCGGCAAACGGAAACGTCACAACACCCTTGAATGGTTGGTTCTCACTCACACCAGCCAGGACCATTGGCCCAGCGCCACCGTATCCCATGATCACATAGTCGGCCACATCACCACCGCGCACGTGTATAGCGCGCTTCGTTGCTTCCAACGCCTGCTGCAACCACAATTTAAGAATACCGTCTGCCGCTTTGTGGAGCGGCAAGCCAATTTTATCGGCTATCTGGGTTTTTATTTCGCGTTCGGCTATCGTTAAATTTAGCTTAACCTTGCCACCGAGAAAATTGTCTTTATTGAGATAGCCGTTAATCGCCAAACAATCTGTGACCGTTGGTTGCAAATTGCCTTTGTCAAAACACACGGGCCCTGGGCTTGCGCCGGCACCTTCCGGTCCCATCACAATCCGATTGGTGATTGGATCGATAGAAACGTATAGGCCCGCGCCGCCGCGGATGCTATCGAGTTCAATACTCGGCAGCGCTAAACGAAAGCGCGCCACCTCGGGTTCGTTGTTTAGATTGAGGGTGCCGTTTGTAATGAGACCAAAGTCATAGCTCGTGCCACCCATATCCACGGCGAGTACGTTGTCCGCGCCAATCAGTTTGGACACGTAGTGTGCGCCGAGCATGCCGCCGATCGGTCCCGAGATTAAAGTTTCGTGCAACCGCGGGTGACGGATATTCGCGAGACCGCCGTACGACAGCATGGTGGTCATTTGTTTGCGGAATCCGCGTGAACGCGCGCTCTCTTCTACATTATGCAATTGCTGGCGCACTGGATCGGCGGCGTACGCCTCGATGGTGGTGGCGTTCACCCGTTGGTTTTCGCGAATGACCGGCCGAATATGGGACGACAAATAAATTGGTAGATCGAGCCCTTTTTTTTGCATCGCCTCGCGCAGTATGGCTTCCATACGTTGCTCATTTTTTGGATTGGCGTAGGAGTGGAGAAAACACACCGCAATGCCTTCGATGTCTTGGGCGAGCAACTCGTCGGCGACAACTCGAGCATCGTCCTCGTAAAGCGGGATGGTGGGATCACCGAACATATCGGTGCGTTCAGAGACGCCGCGCGTACGTCGTCTCGGCACCAACGGTTCGTTGTGCACATGGGTCGCCGAGTGCAAGCGATCGGCATGTGAGTAGCCAGACCACACTTGGCGTCCTTGTTCCATTAATAAAATGTCTTCGAAGCCTTTGGAGGTGATCAACCCGATGCGACGGCCGGTCCGGGTAAGCAAGGTGTTAAGCATCGTCGTGCCGGCGTATACCGACACTTCGAATTGCGAGAACGCCGTTTGCTCGTCCAAGTCCCACTGTTCGAAAGCGTCTTCGGTGGACTCAATGAATCCTTCGGATTCGTCCCAAGGCGTGGTGGGCGCTTTGCCAATGACAAAGTTACCTTCTGTATCGACGATGAACGTATCGGTCATCGTACCGCCCGCGTCCATCGCGAGCCCCAATACTTCGCGCGTCATAAGAACATTCTTCTTTTATAGTGAGTGGCGCCTCGATTATAAGCCGATCTACTCGGCACTCAACGCGTCTGGCTTGAGGGAAAATATGCTGCAACGCAATAGTCGCTCACCACAATCGACCTTGAACAATTCGCTGAGTCACTACCGAGGTGTCTGCGATCTTGGGCGTTGCTATTGGTGGTTCGCGAAACCAATCGATTAAACGACCACCACATTGCTTGCGGCGGTTGTTCGGTTTGAGGGACACAACGCACTGGCGCTCGCAGGGGCGCGCCTTTTCAACAGTGATCGCTCGGATCCCGATCCATCGCACGTTTATACCGCCGCTTCGACACTGCCTTTAAATTGATCGTTGCGGCCCGGATCTGAATTTTTCTAAAAATAGAGATTGGCGGGCAATGCCGTACCATTGATCAAATAATCACCGATCGCGCGCGCCTTGAACGCCGCGGGATTATGCGACGACAGGGTGACGATGTTACGCCAGTGTTGGTCGAGTCCAGTTGTACGCAACGTTGAAGATGCGCCACCGAGTTCGTACATCAAACTTGCGCCGCGTGGGGCGATGTCGTCTACAAAGACTTTGGCCTGTGCCGCGAGTAAGGACGCACGATGAACCAATTCGAAATCGAACCCGCCATTGCCAGGGGAACCAAGCGCTCGATCTTGCGCTTCGGCGGCGGCGAGCACAATGGTCTCAGCTGCGGCAGTCGAACTCGACAAGCGCCCGACCATTTCCTGGAATTGCGGATCGGCAGCCGTGGTGTCGGCGCTCGCGTGAGTAAACGTTCGTTTTCGGGTACGTACGAGGCGGCTCGCGTCGGCAACAACGTTACGCATGTTACCCACCACGATCACGGTTAGGACAAGTTGCACGAACTGGCCACCTAAATAGGTATCGATCAGCGCTGGCGTTTCGCCGTCCGCAGCGTTTGACGATGCCGATTGTCGCAACACTTCTTCTTCGGCCACCGCGACGTTTTCGAATCGTCCAGTGCCGCTACCGGTAAAACTTTGTCCGACGCCATCCCAATCGTCTTCGAATGTTACGCCAGCGCGGTCACTCGGTACGATGGCCGTAACGAGTTCGCCCGTCGGGGTTGATGCCGAGACCAGCACCCCATCGGAAAACATGCTACCGGTGCAAAAATACTTAGCGCCATTGAGCACATAACCATCTTGCACAGGCTCAAGGTGGGTTTGCGTTACCCACGCGCCGACTTTTTCCTTATTGCCGATCTCCGTCACCGCGTTGCCGAATATTTCGCCGGCCACTACGCGCGATAGCCAGCGTTGACGCACGGCGGCCTCGGTCGTGCGCAGGCGTTGTTCCACAAACCAATAATGCGCGCGCATGATCTGGGCAACATCGGAATCAGCGGCGGCAAGGTCCAGTAACATCGCGAAATATTCCCGCAGCGTACACCCGCCGCCGCCTTCCTCGCGCGGCACTCTTATCGCGCCAAGCCGCGAACCACGAATTAAATCGATCGCGGGAAACGGATTATCCCCAGCCGCCTTACTCGCCGCTGCACTCTCACCAACGGCGGCTAAGAGGGCCGCCAATTCCGGCGTACCGTAACGCACGGGCGCGACGGCCGCCGCATCGAATTCAACATTTTTTGCTTGAGAGGGCATGGGTGTTTACTCCTGGCCAGTGCCGATTGTTCCTTCGATCATCCGATGCGCTTTGGAATGAGGATTGTTACGGTGCGTTCAGCGTTGTCCATTTTTTTTGTTGACGTTACCGAAACCTCGAATGGTACGAACCAGAAGATCGCCGGCAGCACATCTGGGCGATCGCGGCTTTAGCCTATCTGATGGACAAAGCGCCAGCAACGGCTCCGGGGATCTCTCTCGTATGGACGCACGTGTTATCGGAGCTTAACTGCTTGTGTATGTGCCACGCCGCGGATTACGTTCGAGCATTGTGGCCGAACAACGATTATTGGATTGGGAGTGCCAGCGATTTCGGTGGCCGTTCACGGAATTCAACACGACACATCCATTGCCGACGCTTTTATAAAAACTAAGGTGGGCTTGCTTAAGATAACCGCTCGGCGTACTTAACAAAGACTGCGGATTGGCGATCCATTTTCCTTAATAAGTTTGCTGCCAGTTGCACTTTCGGTTCTAATAGGCCGACGGCGGTCATCAAATAGAAAGATTAGAAAAATCTTATCGACCCGTCGTTCATCGCTCCGCTACAAACTACGTTCGTTTCATCCGCATCGCATTCGCAGCGGAGAAGGGAATCATTTGTGCAATTTGGGAGGGAGTCGATGCAATATTCTGTAGGGCGAAGGTCTTATCTTCTGAGACGAACCACAACCATGTTTATCGTGTCGCTTATAGCGACAATTTTTACAGTCCCAGTGTTTGGCGACGCAAGCACGTGGTCAAGCGGGGGCGCCAACATACACAACACTCGCAATAACACCGATCTCGATATTTCCCCACGTCAACTGCGGAGAATGAGCAAGACGGCGAAATGGGAGACGACCTTAGCCGGCGATTCGTGGTCGCAACCGACGGTTGCCTGGGGCAAGGTGTTCTTATTTGATACCGCGGGATTCATTTATGCGTTTGACGGCGCGACCGGCAATGTAGTCTGGTCACGAGAATTGCGGTCTTATTGGGGCACCCAACCAGACGGCGCGAATCCGGCAGACGACGCCAACGATCCCAACGATCCAGCGAACGAATTCCCTAATCCGCAACCCGATTTCGTGGTTGCACGCTCGGCCCCCGTGGCAATAAATTCTCCGACCTACGGTCCGGTCATTTATTTTGGTGACCAAGCTGGGAACCCGACATTCGAAGGCACGCCGTTCAACGGTGCGAATATCTACCAGGTCAATGCGCAAAACGGCAATTTGATTGCGATGACCAAAGTCGCGCAAGACCACGTATTGCCCAGACCTGCGTCCACCGCCCAAGATTTCTCGATTCTAACCGGCGCCATGCAGGTCTATAACGGGGTGCTAATAACCGGCGTCGCGGGGCTGGGTGAAGCGAACCCGCAATGTTTCCCAGGCTCGGGCGCGCCTTGCACATTTAAGGGCCGGGTGCTCGCCTATGATGCGGAATCGCTCGAAAAGCTGTGGGAAACCTACACCGTGCCGTTGGACCCTGGCTACGCCGGCGCCTCGGTATGGCAAAGTACGCCATCGATCGACACACGCAACAATCAAGTGTTCGTTACCACTGGAGACAACTATAGAATTCCGGACGACTTAGAGGCCTGCGTCGATGCGGTGAAAGCTGCCGGGATCCGTTCGAAGAAAAAGCTTGATCGCAAGATCCGCAAATGCTTCGTCGGTACCTCGGAATGGAAAGACAATCATTTCGATTCCGTGCTCGCACTCGATCTAACCACCGGCAAAATCAATTGGTCGATGGCAACGTTAGCCTATGACGCCTGGACCTTGGGCTGTATCGGCAACAATTGGGCGCTCGATTGCGGTCCCGACATGGACTTTAGCCAATCTCCAATGGTGTGTCCGATGACCAAAGGTCGACGTGGCAAAACGCGCGACGTTGTTATCGTCGGGCATAAGACTGGGATTATGTACGGACTGGATCCCAAAACCGGGCGCAAACTGTGGACGAAAGGACGCAATCAAGCGGGTTCGAAATTTCCGGCAGGGCTCGTTGGTGGATGGCAGTGGGGCTCCGCATGTACGGATAAAACCGTCATTGGTTTGAACGCGAATTCCTATGCCGAGCCGCACGAGCTTAAAAGCGGTGAGATCACCCATGGTGGCACCATCGTCGGATTCGCAACGCGTAACGGCCGGGTTAGATTCGAAACGCCGCAAACCGACGATCCAATGCTAACAGGTGCCCTGTTGGACACGGCGGTTGCCGATCTATTCGGACGGACGCTCAACCCGGACGATAACGGCTCGACCATTGGCGCGCCATCATGCGCCGGTAGCACGTGCTTTTGGGGGTCGACCGGATCTGAAGGTTGGATTTTCGCTAGCGACATCAAGACGGGAAAAACCGTATGGAAACGTCCGGCGAATGGTTCCGTCCTGTGGGGCGGCGCGATTGTCGACCTGAATGGCGATGAGCCTGGCGGTAAAATGTGGTTCGTGGGTTCGGGCTACGCCTCCTTCGCCACCGGACAGGCAGCTGACGGCGTAAACTCCAACTTCTGGGCTTTCAGTATTCCGGACGAGCGCCGACGGGGGCCGCATCACCACCCTTATTACCGTCACTATCGGTAATCGAGCTCGAACATGCAGGCCGGACGATAGTTCGGCCTGCATTCCATTACATATTTCGACTGCCCCCTTTAAAGGGGCAGCTTTTAGTCTGGATGCCTAGGCGCGCGACCCGTTGCGTTGGTGTTTATGACTAATGACACGGCGCCGGAACACTTGTCGGACAATCGATAAAACAATCCCAGCCGCCGGGTTCGAGACGCTTCGCGACCTCGGTCATTTGCCCACCGCCCAGCGAGTTGCCGGTGGCATCAATTATATTCCAACTACCTTGCAAGATGGCCGTGTCGCCGTTGATCATTTCACCTGATACCGCGCCGTCGAGCGCTAATCAGTCTTTCACAAAATCTGCAGAGTGCCTAAACATCAATCAGTTCATGTCACTTGAACACTCGAAGGAAGTGATCGACGCTTGGCGGGTAGATTACAACACGCAGCGACCGCATGGCTCGTTGGGGTATTTGACACCGTGTGAGGTTGTAGCTCAGCACGGGTATTTGCTGACCTCTCGTGGAGCGAAGTTCTAAAGCCAAGTTGTCTACCTGTTGGGTGAACGTCATGTGCCAAGATCCTCCACAACGGAGTGGTCTACTTTTCCGGGAAGCTTACGGCTTCGTCATCTTTCGAATACTCCGTTCGAATTCAAAAGCGTATTCTTAACTCAGACGACGTCCCCTCGACAGAGCGTCGATTACTTGGCGCCTACTAAGAATAAACAACAACCGCATAACGGCGATGAATATTATTTACGGCAAAAGGGGAAATGACTATTGGACATTAGTCCAATCAACGGGGTCCACTGCTGTCGCCCCTATCAAACAGCCTGTGGATTGCCTCAAACTCAAATTCGGTAACCAGGTTTGCCAGATGCTCCCCCAGTACGCCATCCAAACGTTTCACTTTCTCAACCTGCTGAGACATTTCGGTGACATCACCTATCGCCACAGCGTTCAGTATGGTCTCGCGCAGATCATCCGGTAACTTGTCGATCTGCCCTGCGCCAATCTGCGCGGATGCAACCTGCTGTATCGAATCGGTCGATGGCGTAGCGATATCTTCGTACATAAATTCCAGCCCGGCATGTTGCTCAAGTGCGTTAAAAAGTTGCTCAATCCGTATTGGCTTGCGCAGCATCGCGTCGGCGCCAGCTTTAAGCGCTTCGTCCATCTCGCCTCCCAGTACGTTGGCACTCACGGCAATAATCCTGACCTGTTCTCCTCCCGGCATTGAGCGGATCTGGCGCATCGCCTCTAATCCATTCAGCTTGGGCATGACGATGTCCGTCAGAATAATGGCAGGATGATGCTGTTCAAACTGAGTCACGGCCTCAAGGCCATCGACTGCCTCAATCACGTGAAATCCCGCCGGCTTTAGCAAATGCAGCAATAGATCGCGGTTGCCCTCGTTGTCATCCACCACCAGTGCCAGCGGCCGGGGCTGTCCTTCGGCAAGTCCAATTACCTGCCGATGTACCGTTTGTTGCGCTGTAACGGCATGCTCAATCGTAGCCAACGTTACTGTGAATATAAAACGGCTGCCCTCACCCGGTTCACTCTCGGCGATGATATCGCCTCCCATTATGCGCGCCATCTGTCGGGAGATCGCCAGACCCAATCCAGTGCCTCCGGCGCGTTGCCCTGTATCGGTCTGTTCAAACGCGTCAAAGATGGACTCTAGATGATCTTCAGAGATACCATCTCCAGTATCCCTGACAACAAACTGCATCGTCAGCTGCTCCCCGTCATGGCCTAGAGTCAGCTCCAGGCCGATCGAACCTTGATGCGTGAACTTCACGGCATTGCCCAGCAGGTTGATCAGAATCTGGCGCAACTTGCCCTGGTCCGCGCGTACATATCGCGGTAACTCACCTTCTGTCTCAAAACCCAGAGTGATATTTTTTTCCTTGGCCCGCTCCTCGAACATCTGCTCTAGCTCGTCCATCAGGATATTGATATCGAACTCCTCTTCCGCTAGATCCATGCGCCCAGCTTCAATCTTGGACATATCCAGAACGTCGTTGATCAGGACCAACAGATTTTCGCCGCTGCGGTTGATGGTCTCCACAAATTCTCGCTGCTCTCTATTAAGTTTTTTATCTCGCTGCATTAACTGAGCAAAGCCCAAAATGATGTTCATCGGCGTACGAATCTCGTGACTCATATTAGCTAGGAAGTTGGACTTCGCAATATTGGCCGCTTCTGCCGATATTTTTGCCTTTTCTAACTCACTATTGCGCTGCTCAATTTCCGTCAACATATTATTAATGGATCGACCAATACTGCTAATTTCATCGTAACTATCCGTTATCTTTACCCGGTGATGTAAATCTTTTCGTGTTTGTTCAACATCTCTGTTCATTCGAAACAACGGTTTCAGAACCGCTCGATTAATGCCTCGGTAAGTAAAGAAAACAGTCAATAAAACCAGTAGCGATAATATAAAGCCGGATAATATGGTTTCATTTTTCTGTCGTTGGGCGAGTTCCGTATAATCCCACTCGACATAGATCAAGACATGGCTCATCCAAGGTTTATTAAACACGCGGAAACGATAGAGGGCATACTGGGTTTTGGAGATAGAATCCAGCTCGAAGAAGGTTTTTTCACCACTGTACTGCTGTAATAAATCTTGTTTAGAAAAATAATGACGTTGCTGATAAAAATCACCATCGGTCAAAACATTCTTAGTACTGGCGAAAATTTCACCATTTTCATCGGCAACAATTAACAGGTTTATATTGTCAATTACATTCATATAACTGACGGAGCGTCGTAGTTGGTTTTTTTCTGTAACTAGAGAAATCATACTTTGAATGTGTTGATTAAATTCTTCTGATCGCTTTTTCAATGACTGTCTTAGCGTGAACTCTGCATTTAAGTTAATAATAATTAATACGACCACCATGAGCGCGAAACCAACGCCGATCGTCGGCCTTAACACCTTGCTGCTTAGAGAGTGTTTATATTCACTCATTTCATATTTCCTAACGACCGCTATTGGATGGCATAAAAGAATTTCCAGGTAGCTCCTCCTGCAGCACCTTCTTGGTTCGTAAAGTTTGATGAATGCTTCTTATACTTTCTTGAAGGGGGCCATCAGGGTCAAATATGACCTGCTGTTCAAGTGCGGAGACTAGTTTTATATTGTTAATGCCCCGCTCAAATACATCTACCGAAATTCCCTCTTGGCTGGACATGATTCGGTAGGCATTGGCGCGGTCTCGTTCCACCTCAGCCATCGTTTGTGCCCAAGCGGTTTGAACTTTTTCAAAAAGACCCGGATGTTGTTTAACGAAGGCGCTGCGAGCTGTCAGTACGTCGACAATTTCAAAAGGTATTCGAGGTGAAAATCACCTACCAGGGATTGTGCGCCTCTAGCTGAGTTAAAAACGGCATGTAAGTGACAGCGCCATCAATAGCGCCCGTTTGCGCAGCATCATCCATGGCTGCTTGATTGATCGTGCGCAGTGTCACATGTTTTTTATCGACGCCATATATTGCTAACGCCCGCATTAAAATATGTTCGCCAAGGTAACCGGGTTGGATGCCAACAATTCGCCCGCTTAAGTCACTGACCTGCTTGATGTCTTCGCGAGCAACTAAGACATCAGCACCGTAGGAGTAATCCACTACGGCTAAGATTTCACTGTCCTCTCCGAGCTGCTCTCTATCCCCGACTAATTCAAAAAGGGTTTGGCAGACCACGTCGGCGGCGCCACTGAGAAAAGCGTTATTGGCATCGCTTAGAGAGGCAAACTCCAAGAGTTCAACGTCAACACCCTGTTCAAGAAAAAATCCTTTCTGATGGGCAAGGTAAATCATTTCATAACCGGGCCAAGGGCTGAGCGCAATTCTCACTTTGATGGGCCTACTCTCAGTACAGGAAAGTAGTCCCACCGCCAATAGCAAGCAGCACGTCACAATACCTAGATACTGAATTATCTTAGCCATATCTCAGCCTTAGTTTTGCTATTAATTGGAAACACAGAGAGGGGTCCGGTATTTCGGACAGTTTTTTTACCCATCGATAAGTGATCGGCTTCACGGATTAATGTTCATGCTGCCAAGGTCGTTGGCAACGTTCCAAAGTAAGCCGCATCGGGCGTTAAGTCGTCGATAGTGGTGTGCGGCCGACGACCGTTGTAGAAACTAATATAGCGCGCCAGAGATCGGCCGGCCGCCGCCACGGTGTCGTAGGCCCGCAGGTAAATCTCGTCGTTTTTTAACGTCCGCCAGAAACGTTCGATGAACACATTATCGCGCCGGCGGCCTTTGCCGTCCATGCTCAATCGGATGCGCCGACTGAGGACGGCATCGACAAACTCGGCGCTGGTGAACTGGCTGCCTTGGTCGGTGTTCACAATCTCCGGCGGTCCGTGTTGCTCAATAGCATCTTGCAGCGCTTCGACGCAGAAGTCCGTTGTCAGTGTGTTAGAGAGCCGCCAAGGCAGCAGCCGACGGGTCGCCCAATCCAATACACCGACGAAGTAGACAAAGCCACGACGCATCGGAATGTAGGTGATATCGAGTGCCCAGACGGCATTCGACTCAGTGACAGTCCGGCCGCGCAGCGGATAGGAAAAGACCTTGTGATCCGGATCGCGACGCGAAGTATTCTTCTTGCGATACAACGCTTCAATGCCCATCCGCCGCATCAACGCGCGAACATGCCGCCGCCCGACCTCGAATCCGTCCGTTCGCAGCAACTTCTTCAACATCCGACTACCCGTAAACGGACACGCAAGATGCAAGCGATCAAGGCGAGATTTTCGTCAGAGACCGGCACCGGGGGTTGTCCACCGAGGAACGTAAGATAACTAAGACTTTCGCCTGCCGAGCGGTCGACAGTTAGTGCTCCGAGTCGATCATCTTTTTGCGCTCAACATGCCGACCTTGGTGAGCGCGCCTACTAATAAATCGTTCTCCAGCGTTAACTCACCAATCTTCGCGTGAAGTGACTTCACATCAACCGCTGGCTCAGTGCTCACCTTGCCACCGTTGAACACAGTGGCGGCATTGTCTAGCAGCTCGCTCTTCCACGTTGTGATCTGATTTGGATGAACATCGAAATGCTCTGCCAGCGTCTTCTCGCCTTTCAACGCCGCTAGCGCTACTTTCGCTTTGAATTCGAGGCTCTGATTTCTTCTCGGTCGTCTCATCTTTCTTCGCTCCTCGCAGACATCTTCCTCTGTCCCTGTCCAAAGCCTACACTTGTCTCATTGTTCTAACGACCAGAGCCATCTCTCATTTTTCGAGCTCTCAGCAATGATCAATGACGCGCAGGCATGAAATGATTAGCTGGCACATCCATTGAGATAGCTTGCTTGTCTCGCAGTGATTTATGCATAACACGTACGGTATCTTGTACCGGGCCATCAAGGTCAAAAATTATGGATTGTTCATTCAGGTTCATTAACTTGATGGACGCAGCTGTATCGGCAAACTCTTCGACACTAACGCCCTGTCGAGCGGCCATCAATTGATAGGATGTCTCCTGGTTTTCCCGAACATAGGTCAAGGTTCTACCCCATACCTTGAATAACTTGCTGCGGAACGTTGGGTGTTCTTTCATAAAGGCGCTGCGAATAGAGAGCAACGATACAAATTCATAGGGAATTTGCTTCGATGAAAAAAGGCTTTTCCAGTTGGGGTCAGCCAGTAAGGGAATAATAAAGGGCGGGTAACTGACGACCGCTTGGAGCTTATCTCTATTGACTGAAGCCATCATATCGGTCTGATGAATCGGCTGAATATTGACATCATTCATGGTTAGCCCTTGCGTGGCTAGAGCGCGGAATAGAACATGCTCACCCAGTGAGCCCAGTTCGACACCGATGGTTTTATCTTTTAATCCCGCAATATCATCGATCGATTGGTGGACCATAACAACATCGGCACCATTGGAATAATCGGTAAACAGAATAATTTCAGTGTCTTCCGTCAATTGATCTCGGTTGAGCAGTACCTCAAATAGGCTGCCGCAAACAATATCTGCGCGACCATTGAGAAAGGCGCTATTGGCGTCAAGTAGGGTATTAAATTCCATGACGTTAACATCAATACCCTCATCACTGAAAAAGCCCTTTTCTTGAGCCAGCCACAACATGTCGTAACTGGGCCAGGGGTTAATGGCAATACCGATATCGATGTTCTCTTCGTTGCTGGAGCAGCCTTGCAACGGAAACATCAAAACAATGATTAGGATTTGACAATAATAAACTTCCGTAAACGATTTAATTTGAGTTTTCATCTACTCTACCCATTCTGAATCGCCCCGGGATTTCCGGAGGCTCATTGGCTTGAGTCACGCCGCCATGGCGGACCCGTCGATTTGTTGATAATAATTTGATCGGTGCTCTGCCGGTGGAATATTTCCAATCGGTTCGAGCAGGCGACGATGATTGAACCAATCCACCCAGGGTAATGTGGCAAATTCAACATCCTCAATTGTCCGTCACGGACCTTGACGGTGGATCACCTCCGCCTTAAACAAGCCATTAATCGTTTCCGCCAGCGCACTGCACCGCAACGGTAGGCTTCGCACTCGTACGAGTCCCCGACACTGCCGGCGGAAGGTTGGATGCCGACATCACCCAGTCGTTCGGCATATCGGACCGACACGTATTGTCTGGACGCATGGAGTCGTCGCAACACGTTGGTCTAGATGCATCGTAATAGATCCCGCAGGACTTCAGCGGGGGTTCGCCAGTCAAGTGCTTTTCTCGGCCGCGCGTTTAACGTTGTGGCTACTGCACTTAGTTCTTCTTCGCCGAAACGACTTAGATCAGTGCCCTTTGAAAAGTACTGGCGCAAAAGCCCGTTCGTGTTTTCATTCGTCCCGCGTTGCCATGGACTTTGCGGATCGCAAAAATAAATCTCGAGGCCTGTTTCTAATCGAAGCTCGTCGTGTCGGGCCATCTCCGATCCGTGATCCCAGGTGAGCGATTGTCGTACTTGCTCAGGCAAAGTCTCTATCGAAACAGCAATTGCATCGCGAACCGCTTGTGCGCCTTGACCTGCAAGGGGCGGTCCGTTCTTCACGCGCGCTTGCTTGCCATAGCCGTTTAGTCTTGGAAGATACAATTACATCGTAAAACCCGTTGTGCGCTTAACAGTAAGCGGCTAAAGCGCGCCGTTGTATCGGTCAGGCATTAGCTTATCCACACTGGTGTGTTTCTAGCAACTGATGGAGCACACGATGAAAAAAGCGGAGCCTAAAGGTCGCAGGTCACGACGCACACGAGCACAGTGGTCGGCGCTGATCGAGCAGTACGCCGAGAGCGGTCTGACGCAAATCGAATTTTGTGAGGTGCGCAGTTTAGCGATTTCAAGTTTCACAACGGCATTGCGTCGGGCGCGTGAAACACCAGGCGGTCTGGGTCACGCGGCCGCATTCGTTCCGGTGCAGGTGGACGATGCATTGCGGCACGTCGAGTCATCAGGGTGGGATGTGGAGCTGGCGCTGGGCGCGGGCATTGTGCTGCGCATTCGAGGCGTGTGATGTGGACGCCGGATCGCGCATTGAGCGTCTGGTTATATCGTCGTCCGACGGACATGAGAAAATCCTACGACGGCTTGAGTGCATTGGTTAAACAACAGTTACGTGATGACCCTTTGAATGGCGCGTTGTATGTGTTCGTCAATCGACGTCGCACGCAGCTGAAATGTTTGTACTTTGAAGGCGATGGTTACTGCTTGTGGAGTAAGCGTTTGGAACAAGGACAGTTCCGCGTACGCTTTGATGGTGCCGATAAAGCACGCGTTGAGTTGAGTACATTGAAGTTGTTAATCGATGGCATTGATATCGATTCGGTACGGCGATTTAAACGCTATAAACAGAGACCGTTGGTGCACAATCACGTATAATAAGAGGCCATGAGCGAGGGCACTGCAAGCATTCTATTCGAGCGCAATAAGGTGCTCGTACTTGAACAGAAAGTGCAATCGCTAGAGCACCAACTCGACTGGTTCAAGCGCCAATTGTTTGGCCGAAAATCGGAAAAGCGTATCGTTGAGCCGATCCCCGAGCAGCCGCTGCTTGATGGCTTCGAGGTCAAGGCACCGCCCGCGGTTGCTCTCGAGAAACAAACGGTCACTTACTCGCGCACCAAACAGCGTGGCAGCGATTGTGCCACCGAGGTGGGCCTTCGCTTTGGCGACACCGTGCCCAAGAAAATCATTCACTACGCAGCCCCCGAGTTACAAGGCCCCAATGCGCACGAATACGAACACATCAGTGATAAGCACACTTATCGTCTGGCGCAGCGCCCGGCGAACTATGAGATCATTGAGTACGTGCATCCGGTGCTCAAGCACACGCCGAGCGGCACGCTCATCTCAACACCTGCCCCTTCCAGCCTGTGGCCGGGCAGCATCGCTGATGTGAGCTTTGTGGCGGGCATGTTGATTGAGAAGTTTGTTTATCACCAACCGTTGTACCGACAACATCAACGCCTGGCACGAGAGGGGATCACGCTGTCGCGCGCTACTCTGAGCAACATTGTGCACCGGGGCATTGGCTTGCTCGAACCTATCTATGACGCGCAGTTTCGCCATGTTTTGCTTAGTCGCATCCTCGCCATTGACGAAACTCCGATCAAGGCTGGTCGCAAGGAAAAGGGTAAAATGCGTCTGTGTTGGTATTGGCCTATCTATGGCTTGGATGACGAGGTGGTCTTTACCTTTTCGCGTTCACGCGGACACCAGCATTTACTGACGACACTCAAGGGCTACAGCGGCACTATTTTATCCGATGGCCACAGTGCGTATAGCGCTTACGCCAAGGCCGTCAAAGGCACCGTGCACGCGCAATGTTGGACCCACGCTCGTCGTGAGTTTGTTAAAGCCCAAAAGCACGAACCTGAGGTCGTGGCTGAGGCGCTGGAGTTGATTGGCGCGCTGTATCGGGTCGAAGCGCACATGCGCAAAAAGAAGATGAACCTGGCCGACGCCCTGGCTTGTCGAGCACGGCATGCCAAACCAGCGGTTGATGCCTTCTTCACTTGGTGTGAGCAGCAGTGCCAACGCCTGGATCTCGTCCCCAGCAATCCGTTGAGCAAGGCACTCAACTACGCCCGTTCGCGCGATGCGCAGCTTCGCCTTTACCTGTCCGATCCCCAATTAGCCTTGGACACCAATCATCTCGAGCGCACCTTGCGCGTGATCCCCATGGGCAGGAAGTCATGGCTGTTCAACTGGACCGAAGTCGGCGCTGAACGCGTCGGTATGATTCAAAGTCTACTTACAACTTGTCGATTGCACGGCATCGACCCACACACCTACCTTATCGACGTGCTCCAACGCGTTGCGACACATCCGGCCAGTCGCGTCCAGGAACTCACACCAAGAGTGTGGAAGACGATGTTCACCGACAACCCGTTGCGCTCTGATGTTTTCAATCCCCGAGTCAAGAACGGTGCGCTTTAACCGCTTACGCTTAACAAGCGTTGCTCAGCAAACATGGGTTAGTGTGTTCAATGAGCGGCGAGGGCAATTGCTACGACAACGCATGTGCCGAAAGCTTCGTCCATACACTTAAGATTGAGGCCATCCATGCGAGCAGTTTCCCACACGAGACGGAATGAAACTCGCCGTCTTTGAATACGTTGAGGTCGATTACAACCGAACCCGCCGACACAGTGCCAACGGCTACATTAGTCTGTGCAATTTGAGGCTAAACGCGTCGGTTAAGCAGACGTCCGTTGTGTGCGGGCAGGATCAAAAGACACCCAAATAAAAAAAACCGTAGACATATAATTTCATACCTTCCAAAAAATGGATGTGCCTGGCCTGGAATGCTAGTGCTGGCAACGTTAACAATATTTTTTATGACTTTCCCTCGGTGGTGAGCGACGGACGCTTTTCAGATCCCCAAACCCTTCGTTTAAGTCGTCTATGGTAGCTATACAATATCAGACCCGATATATCCGAATTCTTTAGAATAAATCTGAGATCCCTTAATCGCCCGGGCTAAATCGTCCATTTATTTGGTTTTTATTCCCCATTTCAATGTGCGGTAAGCTCTAATCAGTTCGCTAAAACTGCCAACCAATTAGGGCAATCCCTGATTGTCATTCATGTGATCGAGAGCCATGATTACTGGCGTTTTACTGGCACCAATTGCGCTTAAAGCTGGAGCTCATGTGACGCTGCGCAAACCAATGCGGATTGAGCAACTTTTTAATGCACTCGAGCAGCATGCCGGACTGGAATTTATTTATGAAGATGTCGCCATGCCATCGACCGGGCCAGTACAGTAGATCGCACCCGAGCAAGTCGCCGAATTACCCGACGATCTGCGAGAAACCATTCTGAACGCCGTACAACTCGGTTATGTCACCGAACTGTCTCAACAGATTGAGACGGTGAAAGGTCTGGACGATGAGCCTCTAACGAGGCAATCGAAGTGGCTGCGCCGTCGCAATGCGAAGTTGGAACATGAGCTTGAGAAGGCCCGAACTATCATCGACGTCCAAAAAATACTCTCGTCCATCCTAGCGTCGATGCCCGACGACAAGGCATCGTCATGAACGCGATCGCAACCCTGGGCTCATCAGTCGGTACACGCGACGCCTGCGCGGCACTCAATGTCTATCGTTCACGGAATTACCGCTTTCGACGGCCCAGGCTTGCCACGCGGCAATCACCACCGCCACTGAAACTCAGTGCGGGCGAACGCCAGCACATCCCTGAACTTTCGATCTCGCCGCCGTTCGTCGATCAAGCACCGGCCACCGTCGTGGCTAATTTGCTCGATGAAGGCCAATACCTCTGCTCGGCGCGCACGATGGTTCGGATCTTGCACGAGCACCAGCAGGTGCGAGAGCGACGGCGTGGACATCGCCGGGTGCACTATGCAAAGCCCGAGTTAGTTGCCAGTGCACCAAATCAGTGCTGGTCATGGGACATTACCAAACGAAAGGGGCCACGCACCTGGCAATACTTTTATCTATACGTCATTTTGGATCTCTACAGCCGCTATGTGGTGGGCTGGATGGTAGCCGAGCGTGACTCGGCCGTGTTGGCCAAACAACTCATCACGCAGACCTGCTCAAAACAGGGGATCGTCGAGGGCCAACTAACTTTGCATGCCGACCGTGGCGCCAGTATGGAGTCCAAGCTAGTTGCTCAATTGCCGGTGGATCTCGGTGTCATCAAGTCGCACTCGCTACCACACACCAGTGACGACAATCCGTTCTCTGAGGCGCAGTTCAAAACGCTTAAATATCGACCAGCGTTCCCGGTGCACTTCACGCATCTCGGTGCTGCTGAAAAACATAACCAATCATTTTTTAATTGGTACAACCTCGAGCACAAGCACTCGGGTATCGCGATGTTAACGCCGCACGATGTTCATCGATAAAAAAGGAATTACAACTATGCGCTTTGTCAGCAAGGCACTAATACCATGCTTTATGATTTGTTGTTCCTCGCTTACTTCTGCCAATAACCAATTTCGACCTAAAGAGATATATGACTTGTCATTAGAAGAATTACTGAAAATAAAAGTCACAAGACCGGGTATGGTCACAAAAATATCTATTAAAGAAGCTCCAGTGTCTTTCACTACTATTACTAAAAATAATATTCAGCATTCTGCAGCTCGAAACATTTTAGATCTAATCGAAATTTATGTGCCCGGTGCTTTTTGGACCAATCATGAGAAAGGACCGAGCTTAGGGCTTAGAGGTATAGCTGAGAATCGGAATCTAAAATACCTTCTACTTCTAAATAATATAACTATTAATAATAAAGGACATTTTGGCGCAAAATCTGAATTAGAACTCTGGGACTTAAATGATATAGAAAAAATTGAAATTATTCGTGGCCCGGGGTCTGTTATCTACGGTCCCGGAGCGATAGCTGGAGTCATTAAAATTACAACAGAAAAGGTGGATTTAAGTAAAAAAACAGAAATTTCTGTAAGTTACGTCAACCCTTATGATTCAAAAGGAATTGCATTTAGCCATAACCGTCAAATTCAAGATTGGCAGCTACATGCCTATGCTAGTGTTATACGAACCAGTGGGGATGCTGGTGAGCATTTTTTAGCTGATACCGACTTTAAATATGGTCGAGCCGGCAAAGATGTTTTTGTTAATTTTGAGCCTTTGGATTATTTCAGTGATTTTAAAGACCTTCCACAAGTGAAAGTTAATTTGGATTTGTCAAATCCTGCATGGCGGCTGTGGACGCATTACTCACAGCAAGGTTCTAATTGGACAAGTAATGAATTTAAAACAGAATACAATAATAAACAAATTAACCAACAAGGTACCCAAGACAGGCAGTTCATATTATCTCTGGATCACCACAGATCTATTTCAGATAATATAGAGTTAGCGGCTAGTGTGAGCTATGACAGTTACGATAGCGAGAGAAATAGGCAGTCTAAACGTGATCCTGATGATTTTGACAGCCCGCTAAACAAAGAAGTTGATTTTGCTGAAAATGAATTGTCAGGTCGAGTTTTATTAAATATAGAATACCCGAACGATACTGAATTGGCATTAGGCGCAGAATTAGCTTGGGATCAGTTTGGTAAAGGTTGGGGAGACAATGAAAATGAGATGCGCTTGGGCGAGGCTGGCGTTATTGTAAATGACGAAAATTCATTAGCCATTAAAGCAGGCTCTAGCGGAAG
The DNA here is from genome assembly GCA_035593235.1 of Phascolosoma agassizii. NCBI lineage: Eukaryota > Metazoa > Annelida > Sipuncula > Phascolosomatiformes > Phascolosomatidae > Phascolosoma > Phascolosoma agassizii. Next base: position 1,851 of record JAVJHY010275687.1, on the reverse strand, counting down.
TGCCAATAAACAAGGACGAGCACTTTTTGTCGGAAGTGGTTGGGAAACCATGTCTTATGCTTTTTTTTCTGAGTTAAATACACCTTTAACAGAAAAATCTAAACTGCTCGCTTCTGCTCGTTTCGATAAAAATACACATACTCCATGGATGATTTCACCTAGGTTGGCTTATATTTATAGCCCTGATAGTAAAAGTTCCTTGAAGTTCATTGGTTCCAAATCGGTCAGAAGAAATACCGCTGGGGAATTATATATCGAAAACAATACAGGTCAAACAGCAGATCAAGAAGAGCTAAAAAGTTTAGAAATTATATATTCTTCCTTTCTCAGCAAAGAAATTAATTTTAGTTTAGCCACCTACTACAATATTCTGGATGTCGTCAGTTTTTCTGGTGATCTTGAAAGAAATGTTGATACAGGAGAATTAAAAGTTTTTGGTGCCGAATTTGAAATTAATTATCGACGAGATAAATTAGATCTTCACTTTAGTTATTCAATTACGCAACAAGAATCATGGAAATTGGCTGACAGGGTTGGCCGTTCAGGCGTTAGCTATGCAGATTATGATCGGGACGTTTCACACAACAGTGTGCCTGAAGCAGTATATACAATATCAGGAATTGGTAATGACCTAAACAATGTCCCTAACCAGATTGCAAAATTAAATATCGGTTATCAACTGACCTCCAAATTAAAACTTCAAGCTTCTGCTCGCGTATTCAGTGATTATCAAGGCTCAAAAGACGGTATAAAGGCATTGAAACAAGCCTTAGCAGGAAGCCCTCTTGAAGACGATTTAAATCAGGTGGCTTCTGATATTTATGCCGATGATGTTTATAGTACGAACTATTTCGTTGACCTTTCTCTAGCCTATGAGATCGTTAAAAATACAAGGGTTCAACTATTTATCCAAAATTTAACAGGGAATGGGGGAAATAAACGTTATTCATGGGTGGGTGGACAGTCGAATCCATCACCCGATAGGGTGCGCTATATAGAAGAACCAATATCTTTTGGCGTTAAAATCCAACACGCATTTTGATAAATAGCCAACATCAAGTTTTAAAAGGACTTTTTCAACAGCACATCGGAACCAATACACCTGAGGTGACTGCACCTCAGGTGTCAAAAATATTTTTCTATCTCCCTCTAAAACTCCACACTCAACTTTCCATACACGCCCCGGCCGAGATGGGTGGGAATTGTGTTGAATGTTTGCGGCGTGACGTTCGGGAAATAGGCCTTCTCATCCAAGAGATTGTCGCCGTAGAGAGAGAAGGTCATGCGCTCGAGGGAAGAATTCTTTGTTAATTTCCCGATATTGAAATTTACGTTGGCCGTCAGGATGGAATAATGGTTCGCCGGAGGGTTGGCTTCCACCGCGCCTGCAATCAACTCATTATTCGCTGTGGGTGTGCCGAAATAGCTGCTAAAGATCCCGCCGCTGATCCCTTGTTCCGGGGAGTCATAACTGATCCCGCCCTTGGCCATCCAGTTGGGAGACGGCGTAACATCGTGATTGCCTGCCTGATTTTGATTGCTCATATAGCTTGCATTGCTCAAAACGCTCCACTCGCGAGTAAAATTATATCGCCCCTCAAATTCAACTCCGTGATAACGGATATCTCCGCTATTTTCATAGACGAGCGCGCCGCCGATGATATCCTTTTGCCGGCTGTAATAGCCGGTCAGAGCTGCGTTTCCCTTCCGGTGGCCATAGGAAATCTGGCCCGAGAGTGTCTGGATTGTTTCCGGTTTCAGGTCCGGGTTACCAACGTAAGCGGCCATTCCAGAGCGTTGTTCCGGGTTGTCTTGCGATGAAGTAGGTTGCCAGGTTTCCTATCGAACAAG